>JADILG010000048.1:0-59648 GCA_017591655.1 Thielaviopsis populi | reverse complement strand
GGGGGAGGGGGTGCCGGCAAGGAGGGGGGGGCGTGACGCCGTGAGTGGGAGGCCAGGACAATGCAAGTATTCTGAGTAAAAGGCCAAAAAGGGCAATGTTGATGGGTCATGTAATGACATACCACCCATGTACTGCAACAGCAGCAACAGCAGCAACAGCAGCAACAGCAGCAACAGCAAGCAAGTTCTTGGAGGGCCCAGAGCCCACAATGAATGTTCATAGTTTATTCAATGCTGCATTCTTTCCTGTCTTTGAATTTTTAAAAGGCTGGATTGGCTGGGTGGGAAAAAGGGAAGAAATCAGATGTAGCCAACTTATTTTCACAAACAACATCACTGCTACTAATAGGGAGCCTTTGCTAGGACTCCGTATTAATAGAGCTATTTGCTTCCTGTAGAGTAGAGCATAGCATGCATGTTAGTATTGGACGACTGGTTGTACAAGAGAAGTAACAAAAATAAAACGGGAACTGGAAGGCAACTGGAAGGGAAACGGCCAAACTTACACTTGTGCTCCTCTCGCCATCACTGGTCTCCTCATCCCCATCAAGGCCTACATGTGCAGCCAGCCGGCTAAACAACTCAAACTCCATTCTTTTACCGGGTTGTTCCCCTTCCAAGATTTGTCCCATGATATCAGATCCTGGGGGTAAATCATGTTCCCAACTAGGAAACTCGTCTGCTGCACCCTTCGCATTGGCAAGGACAGCTTGCTTGAAGTGCCACTTGAGAAGCAAAGGGTGGGGGCCATCTGGCCCGACTAACAAGGCTTTGGTCAAGAAAGGTTCCAGCAATTGAGTCGAGATGTGGCTGGAAACACACTATCTTGTAGTTGTCCTGGAAGGAAAGTTAGATAGGGCGGCTTTCAGTAGGCCATTCCGAACAGAGTTAATTGCACCACCTCTTCGAGGCACATATGTCATGATTTCTGAAAAGCCAAGGCCATTCAACTCATCTGTGAAAGCCAAAGGCAAAATGTGACCAGCTTCATATCCTCTCCATATTGTAGTATTAGGATTGCGCTGTGCATACAAGTTCTGCTGCTTAGTCACAACACAGCCCTTGTCCCTTTTGCGTACTGCATTGCAAAAAGGACTTTGCATGTGAGCTTGTGAGGCGGGAGAAGCCTCGAGCAAAGGGCTGTTCAGTTGTCAGCACAACTGCTTCATCACAGACCACCATGTATGAACCAGGAACGAGGGGCTCGGAGTCTTGTGCCAGCTCTGCACCATTCTCATCCTGGAGATAAAACTCTGCGGCACCTATGGGCCGTGGTTGGGCGTCCTCTGGTTGGACCATGGTGCATCACCTGAACCACGCGGTACAGAGTGTTATTCGTGGTTTCAGGCATCAACACAAGACCTCCAAGCAATTGGTTTGGATCCCGGAGATCAGAAATGAAGACATCCCGATATTCCGTGCGCGGGTTTTCAGGCATGGTCGCGGTACGCAGGGGCGTGCGGTAGGAGGTGTGCGGCGAGCAGGCTGTAGTTATGGGATAGATGGCGGGGAGAGCAGCCCCTTCAAAATAGAAGAACTAAGTTGTAGAAAGAAGAACAACATGTGATAAGGCTTCGTCGTCGTGGCGGATGTGTGTGTGTGTGTGTGTGTGAGAAGTGTAGTCAAAGGAATAGGAAGAGGATCATTATGCAAGGGGGATAAGACACCGATCCTAGCAGAGCATGTTGGGGCCCGCTTTTTTTCATCTTGTTGTTTTTGTTGTTTTTGCTGTGTGCTGTTAGGGCTAGGGTCTGTCTAAAAAAAAAAGGAGCTGTGCTTACGTCATGGCACAGGGCGCTTAATCTCGGGATAATTAGGGTTGGGGGAGAAGGGAAAAGGAAAGGGAAAGAGAAAGAAGCTGTTAGCATGCTATTGAGAGGAAGTCAATCAACGACAGCAGCCGGTGCAATAGATCAGAGATGCAGAGACGCAGAGACGCAGGTGCAGAGGCAGAGGCACAGGTGCAGAGGCAGAGGCACAGGTGCAGAGCCCGTCTGGGAGACGAAGCGAAAGCAAAAGATAAGAAACAGAGCTCATACATGAGACAGGGGGTTGGTCAGAGCCAGAGCCAGAGCTAGAGCCCGTGTCCAGGTCCAAGTCCAAGTCACAGGCCAAAGTCACAGGTTAAAGTCCAAGCTGAGGCACTTGCATAGCTACGTAGGTACCTACATTACATGTAAAAAAAAAAAAAAAAAAAAAAAAGAGAAAAGGCAGTAGGCAAGCAATGTTTCCCTGTCCTGAAAACAAAACGAACACCCACACAACGCAAGCGCAGTAGGCAGGAGCAGCAACCCTGGGCCAGCACCCAAAAACAGAAACCTCTGATGAAACGCTGCGCCTGGACTTTCTGTTCTTTGTGTCGGTTGTATGCGGTTTGCGGTGCTTTGCTTTGCTTTGCTGGTTTGTTACTTATCTCGGCTGGGCTGGGCTTGCTCTCCTTTGGCTCTCCTTTGGCTCTCCTTTGGCTCTGCCTTGGCTCTGCCTTGGCTCTGCTTAGCCTAGCCCTTGATATGCAGTCTCGAAATAGATAAGGATTTATAATCTTGCCTGATTGATTCTAGCATGGCCCGCGACTTGTCGTTGTCTACTAAGCTCGGAGGAAGGAGCGTTCGGGCCCGAGTCCCGCTCCTTTGTTTATATGGGAGGAGGGGGAGGTAATTACGGAATTTAGAGTGGCAGGTCATGGAAATAGCACAGAACAGAGCAGTTGCCTGTTGTTGTTGTTTTTATCTCATGTCCACCGAGACCTCTTAGAGTAATTGCGAGTTTTTTTATCGTCTTTTTTTGCTCCCACTGAGACGCTTCAACGCAACTGCGGCATTTGTTTTCACCGATCTCACCGGATTCACCGACTTCACCGAATATATAAAAGGGGACGACAACCAAATAGCCCCAAAGGGCACAAACATGTTGGCTTGCAGGTATGCAAGAGATGAATGAACCCCCCTGAAACAAAGTAATAGTAGATGGAATTGACATTGATAACCAACAATCTTCTAATAAGAGAAAAGCAACCGAAAACGAAAAAAGAAAACCCCAAAAAAGCTCGTCATTCACAAATGACCATCCAGAACAAAAGAACAAAAGAACAAAAGAGCGTTCAAGTAACCAGGTCGAGATTGTCATGAAGAGATGAAGCCTTGAAAATCCCAGCCAGCCAGTCAGTCAGTCAGTAAGTCATAGTCATAGTCTCGTTACGGCGTTTCTAGTAATTATATCGGACGACGTATTCACCCGTCCAGTCCACATCCGTGTATCCGTCTTTGTTTTTTCTTTCTTTCTTTCTTCTTTTTTTTCTTGTTTTTATAGTCAAGGCTTTTTCCTCTCACGATGCCGTCGTCGCTGGGCCCGAGTCGGCGTCCGTGTCATGCAGAACGCGGATATGCTTCTTGATGTTCTGCTTGCGCCGCTCCTCCTTCTGCTTCTTGCTCATGAACCCCGACGACAGGCGCATGTGGGTAAGCATGCCCAGCATCTGCTCGTTCGTCCTGTGCAAGAAGCTGTTTCTATCGCCTGCATTGGTCATGCCAGCCCCAGCTCCAAGCTCACCCTCGGAATGGTGCCCAGTGTCGCTTTTGCTGTCCTTGCTCTTGCGCTTTTCACTCTTTGCCCCGCGTACCTTTGATTCTTTTCCTTTGCTGCGGGCGCTCTCCGCGGTTGACATGCGGCTACCAGGTTGAACGGATGTAGTACTGTCAGCGGAACCCGCATACTGAAGAGACTTTCTCTTGGGACCAAAGAGCCTAGAAAGTGCTCTTGCACGGTCTCTAGCGTCTCTGATATCCTGCGAGTCGTCTTCCTCTTCCTCTTCCGAGTCAGTATCTGTATCAAAGTAGCTGACTTGCGGCTCAGTAACGGCCACGGCTCTCGGTACAGCTACACTGACGGGGGCCCAAGGGCGCAAAATGTACTGATATGCCGGAGGCGGAGGAGCAGGTCGTGACAGCAGCGATGAAGGGTTTGGAGATGGAGACTGGGCGGTGGCGGTAGCGGTGGCGGCAAGTTCCGTTGCAGAAACAGCAGCAGGAGGTAGCAGAAGACCAGATGGAACAGCCGATGAGTTTGAATGTGGTCGCACGGGCTGCTGGACTTGTGCACGGGCTTCAACCGGCTGGCTGAGGTGCTTGGGGTGCGGCGCGCTGCGCTGTAGTTTGAAAGTAGGCGGGGAAGGAGCATGCAAGTCGGCTTGGGAGTTGGAAAGCAGGCTGTTGCGTGGGGTAAACGGGGGAGAGTACACAGTGGTGGCAGAGGAGAAACGGGCTTCAGTGTCAGACAGGGAAAAGGCAGATGACGGGACAGACGAGACAGACGAAGTAGTACTAGTTGCCGAAACTTTGCGGGAAGATGGCCGCAAAGGCGAGGGTGAGGATGTGATGACAGACTTGGTGTTGGTGGCTTTGGGCATTTTGACTGTGCGGGCGCAAGTATTGAGAAGGGCAGGGCGCGGGGGAGTCGATGCCGTCCATGGGGACGAAAATCCGGATCCCATTTCGTTTACTGAGTCTGGAATGTACACGGATGTCATTCTTAAGCCAGCCAAGCTTTGGGAGAGTCGTGTTGACACAGGACAGGGAGTCGATAAAGGGCGTATACTTGGATTTTCAGAACAGAAGTTGAAGACAGGACTGGGTGGCTCGATGTCTGTTATATGAGCGCGAGTCGACGTCAGAACAGGCGGAAGAGCGTGAGCAAATGGCAGGGCAAGGGTAGGGTTGGTATTCTGAGGCTGCACAGATTGGATCGAAGTCTCACTATGACTGCCGTCACAACGGCAGAAGGGGTCACGTTCAGAGGGATGTCCAGACAGTAAAGCAGTGTGGCCAAGCAGTTGTGTTTGTGCCTGTGCCTGTGTCTGTGTCTCAGTTTGTATTGAAGTTGGTGTTTGTGAAGGGATGGAAGTAGAGGTTGGTTGAGCCGACAGAGGAGGATGAGGAGCAGAAGAAAAAGGAGAGGAAGAAGAAGAAGGAGAAGGAGGAAGAGGGGGATAAGAAACAAAGGGAGTAAAAACAACTGGCGCTGTTGGATTCTCTCCGTCGGGGACCAGCCTTGTTTCATACTGGTCGCCCACTGGGTGGCTGATAGTGGCTTCTGCTTCTTCTTCTTTTCCTACCAGGCCCAAGCCTAGATTTACCCTATCTTCTTCCTCGCTTCCCGCTTCCAAGTATGCAGACGGAGACAAGGACCAAGCAGAGAAACGAGAAGAAGCAGACGCCCAGGAGCAAAGCGACGACTGGTGTAACGGTGGCTGCAGAGGCGTCTGTGGTGCAGAAGCTGCTGCTCTAGCGCGAGGAAAGATGCAGCCCCCTTCCAACAAAGGCTCTGTACGTAGCCGGGCCTCATCACCGGCGCCAGCCTCAGCACCAGTGCAAGCACCAGATCCAGCCTCAGCACCAGCAAGGCCCTTGCCCCCCGAGAAATCCCGGGGTGGTGGGGGTGACAACCACGACGGCAGCGATGCGACAGGCATAGAGGGCGAATATTCACACTCTGTGTCCCCGAAAAGTAGAGCACGCGGTCGTGGCAAAGTGGTGCGTGGTGGTATGCTGATGGGCAGAAGAGGAGAGGATGGGCGGGTAGAGGCCAGCAGCGGCAGAGCTGGAGCCGGTGTAGAGATAGATGGGGGCTGGTTTAGGGCTGCGCCGTCCACATTATCGCCTTCTTCTTCATCATCTTCTTCATCGTCTTCAACGTCATCAACGCTGGCGCTAGCGCCGGCTGGGTTGAAACTGCTCTGCTGTCGATTAACCTGCAGCTTCCCGCACGACAATAGAGAACAAGTCGCCTTGTCTCCATTCTCGTGCAGCGGAAATTCCGCAGGCGGTGAGCACAGCTGAAGTACGCCATCGGTCTGGCAGCGTGTCTGTTTTAAACACGTCGGGCTTTGGCCGAGAATGGCAGGAACAGCCTGTGCTACCGAGACTGGGTCTTGTGCAACCATGAAAGCGGGGCGCGGCCGAGGAATGGAAGGAGCGGCACAGGGCACAGCATGGCCTGTAAATACAGGAGGGTCCTGTGAGGATATAGGGGAGCGCCCCGGCGTTACAGAGGGTACGGCCCCGGCTTCAGGCCTGGGGGTCTTCTGAGCATCAGCGCCCGTCTTGTGGTCGTCCAGCACACTATCCGCCGCCAAGCACGCATGCTGTCTGCAGCCGTCGGCCATACCACTGCGTTTACCGCCTCCACCACTCGTGGTGCAGGCACTAGATAGCACGCCTGTTCTTGTGGCCGATGTTACAAGAGTCTTGCGCGGATGACGCACGGCATTGCGGCGGGCCGGTCTTGGTGTTCCAGCAGAAGGGCGAGAGAGCAGAGACACAGCGACTCCAGAGGCGGGCAGATCGAGTTCCTGCAGAGGAGGCCGATGGCCATTGACGCTCGAGAGCTGCTCAAGGAAGCTTCCGTCGATTGGCACTGATCTGGGCCGAGGGCAGGACAGGTAGCCGCACACTAGCACGGGGATGGTCGGAGAGTCCATGATAGCTGAGGACATATCACAACAACTGAGAGCCTATAGGAAAGCTAAGTAACGAAAGAGGTTTCGCGAAGAAGACTAGACTAAAGATGGTGAAAGAAAAAGGAAAGAAAAAAGAAAGAAAAAGAAAAAAAAGAAAGCATCAATATCAAAGAAAATCGGGGGAACATGGCAGCTTCAAATACACTTGCTGCCTTAAAGAAGACTTGCTGCTAGCTTTCTCTGCGCCCTACAGTTTCTTTCATCCTATTGCGCTCTCTCTCTCTCTCTCTCTCTTTGTGAATGAGAAATATACGAGCAGCGTCGTAAACCCGTCATCAAGAGAGTAAGAGCCAGTAGCGGCTCACATGCTGATTTGAGTGCCAAGTCCTTTCTTGGATGGGAGCCAAATAGCCGTTCACATGAAAAGACACAAAGGGAAAGAAAAAGAACAAGGGCAAGAGAAAGTGACAGACCCGAGCCCGAGTCCGAGATGAATGGAGCACAGCCCAGTCAGTCGGGCCAGAGCAGTCAGTCAGTCGGGCCAGAGCAGTCAGTCAGTCAGTACAGCCAGCCAAAGCAGCCGAGCACTTGTCCCGCTTGTTACCAGACCTAAAGAGACATCCTTTGTTCTCTAGCAGCCATCGTTATCCCTGCCGTAACATCATTGGAGGTCTTCTCTAAGACATGGTCTCGTTCTTCGCTCTTGTAGCTGCTCTTCTTTTTCATCCTCATCTTCATCTTCTTTCAACTTCACGCACGCCTTCTTACTGGCTCAAAGTACGCAGCGTCACTCCTTTTCGTCTAATTCCGCATAAGTGTGCAAGCCTTCCCGGCTAGAGCACAATAGCCGATGACGAGATAGGATGTGCTGTGCTGTGCTATGCTATGCAGCTTTTTTTAGAGAGTCTCTCGCGTGACAACGGGAAAACAAAAATGGAAGAAGAGCGCGTGGCAAGGGCTGAGAAGAGAAAAGGAAAAGAGGATTACGCCTGCACAGAAGCACCAGAGAAACAAAGAAGAACGAATAGACAGGCATAGGGCTGCCAGCTTCTACCGTGACTTGTCTCCGGCTGCGCGCTGTGATTGGCCGAGACAACGAGAAACAAGCGAAAGAGAGGGCTTTGAAGAGAAAAATGCAAGTCTGTTTGGCTCTGGCTCTGGCTCTGGCCTTGTCTTCTCTTACCTTCTCGTCTTTATCAAAGGAAGATGAGACACTTATGACAGGAAAGAGACAAAAAACGACTAAAAGGACTTAAAAGGACTAGCCCCAGCCAACAAGCAGAGAAGCAAGGGACATTGACGACTGGTTGGGAAGCACCCATAGGCCAACCGCCACGCCACGCCACGCCACGCCACGCCAGACAAAGTCACTGCCGCTGACTTCCAAATCAGATGCGGCACATCTGGTATCTGTCTTGTACTGCGCGGTCTTTGTGCGTGTCTTTGAATCTGTATGTCTTGCACTTCCTCTCCGCCATACGACTCTGGCTTTTGCTGACAGCGTTGCTGCGGGCCTGGACTGTATGTGTATAGAGACGTGCGCAGGTGTGTGTACGTATGTGCCTGTGTGTGCCTGTGCCTGTGCCTGTGTGTAAGTGCAAGTGCAAGTGCAAGTGTAAGTGCAAGTGCAAGTGCAAGTGTAAGTGTGCGTATGTGTGTGTGTATCTGTGGTCAGCTCATCTGGAACTCCGGGCGCAGTAGGTGTAAACGGCTGTCAACGAGACAAGCAAATCTCTCTATCAATGCAGAATAAATCACCCTGCTTCTCGTCTTCTTCTATCTTGCTCCCTCCTAGCTATCGTCGTCCCGTTTGATGGGCAGCTCACGTGCGCTCAGGTCGGGCGAGTTCAGCGTCCGAATCCACTCCGTCTCGACACGCACAAAGATCCAAGCAAACCGCCGCAGCACCTCCGCTAGCTGCAGCGCGTACACAGTGACTTCATAGTCACTTACATGACTCAGATGCGGACTCAGCTTGACAGACCACGTCAGCCGCAGCACCAGGTCTAGCCCAATCACCACATAGTAAACTGCCACCGGCTGAAAAAACCGCCGCGCACGGAGTCCCCACGGGTATTCTTTGGACACCCGCCGGTCATCATCCAGCAGTGTCAGGTCCCAATCCTTGGTCACGTCCCACCAGAATGAATAGAGCGAGTTGAACAGTGCCGCCATAGCCCACAGCTTGTAGTGCCAGTAGCTCGGTTCCGCCTTTTGCAGGGAGCTAAAGAGAATCACCGGAAATGCGCTGGCGTACTTGGCCGCGTTGGCCAGGTGCTGTCCGCCCCAGCCCGTCGCTTCGCGCCGCGGCCCATTGCGCACGCGCACATACTCGATCAAGCACTGGCGCAGTCGGATACAACTGGGTAGCCCCAGAACAATGGGGCCTATCCAGTCGCCGCCACACGCACGATTTGGCAGGGCTGTCGCTGACGGCCATGCGCTGAACATGCATCCGCACACCCACACGTCAGCCAGTACTTTGGCATATGACGTCAACACATCAGCCAGCAGCACATCGCCAAACTTGCCGTGCTGCGGTTGCGCAAGACCGCCGACAACGACGCGACGCAGCATTTGGAGGAAGCGCCGGCGGCCCGAGTTTGCCAGCCCCGCGCCACCGCGCACGGGGATTACAAATGCTGCGGCAAGCATTCCTAGGTATGACACGGCGATCCAGTCGGCCGCCAAGACGCGCTCTGGGTCGCCTCGTGTTGCGGCCCAGAAGAGCGCCAATGACATAAAGGACATGATTGAAAGAGCGGTGGCAAATCGGTATGTCGAGACATGATGCGGCAGATCGGTGGACGATGAGCGGGAGGGGCGCGAGGGGTAGTTTATTAAGCGCGGGACATCGATATTAAGGACGCTCAGGTAGTGCAGGTTGGCACCCCAGGCCCAGGTTCCTTGAAGAGAGAGATGAGTTAGAGGGGCGGTGATCCGAGGAGAGGCCGGCGGTGAACTTGCAGACAGCCAGAAGCCTGTTCAATTAACGACGGAAGACAAGTCTCCAACCCAAGCATCGTGAAACATTGAGAGAGACTTACCCAGTACCACAATGAGCCCAATTCGGTATGGCAGTGGAAGGATGATGTTAATGCGACCGAAAGCTGCAGTTTCCAAAGCCACAGCTTCAGCTTCGATTTCTTGGTTGAGATCGCCGTTCATCGTGAGAGAAGCACACGCGTTCGTGTTGTGTAGCTCCTGACCTACAGCCGGCTAAGCTGCTAAGCTGCTAAGCTATAAAGGCCTGGTGAAAGTGTAGCGTGTATGGACGAGCCCCTTCCAATTGGAAAATAATGATTGAGATGCTTGGAAAGGGGCTGCAGCTGCATCAAGCGGAAGTATCACAATTGGGTGTCCAGAGCTTCCTTATCGATCGAGGCGCTCCAAGCTTCTGCCAAAGTGTTGGATTTAGTGATTAACGGGCTTCCTGCGCCACATTGGCTTCACGAGATGTGGCGTCAACGGGTCGCTGGTGTGGCGCTAGCCCAGGTCCAGGTTGGCCAACAAAGGCCGAGGCTTTCCTGAGCCAAACGTCACAAGCAAAGTAACACAAACACATTCATCAGCCTGCCATCTCTAATTGTTCTTCACGTCCTTCATCTTAATAGCCGTCTTCTATCCTCCCACAGTTCCCTTTGTGTCTTCCATCTGACGAACACTCCATTACCTTTTGCGCCTCTAAATTTCCGCCACAAAATGGCCTCCGACGCTGAACCGAACACCACCGCCACAGCGTCTTTCTCCCCGCCGACTTCCCAAACATTTCTCACATCCCCCAGTGCCGACGCACCGGCCGCCGCTTCAGGCCCGCTCCTCGCCACGTCGCCGTCCAATTCTGATCCCATTTCCTCGCTCCTGTCGAATGCGCGCTCCAAAGCCGCCTCGCGCACCACCTCTCCTTTCCCCTTTGCTGCCGCCCCCGATGTCATCCGCGCCCACCAAAAAGACGCCTACTTCCAAGGCACACTCGCGAATCAAATCTCCAGCCTCCACCGCCTCCTGCTCGGCGCGCGCTCAGCCCACAAATGGACGGCCGAGACGCAAACCGCCGCCTCGCTTCTCTACCTCTGCCTGACCACGCTCCTCGGCAACCGCACCCTTGGCGAAGAATACTGCGACGTTGTCTCGCTGCATGCACCAACCGGCACCCTGCCCACTCTGCGCCGCCGCGCAGTCTACATTGCCTCTTCAGTGCTCCTCCCATACGCCGTGACCAAGGCCCTCCCATCCCTCCGCGCCCGCGCCCGCGCTCTCATCGTCGCCAAACTCGCGCGCCTCGCGCCACACTCGCGCGAAGCCTGCGCATGGCGCTACCTCGGCACCCACCTCCCCATGCTTCTCAGCGCCGCGCCCGCGCACGCCGTAGCCCTCGCATTGTTCTACTTCAGCGGCACGTACTATGAGACGGCCAAGCGCGCGCTCGGCCTGCGCTACGTCTTCACCCACAAAGTCGCCCAGACCCCCGACCGCGCCGGCTACGAGGTTCTCGGCGTCCTGCTTGTCGTGCAGCTTGCTGTGTCCGGCTGGATCCATGCTCGCCAGCTGCTCACCGGGACCGGCGGTGATGCCGAGGCCGACGCTGCCCTGGCTGCAGAGGTGCGCGCGGTGCAGGCGCGCAGCGGCCTGGGGTCTGTATCGCTGGGCACCAGCAGCGGCGGCAGCACATCCCTCGCCAATGCGCCCGCAGACCTGACCGACATCATCCTCGGCACCGCATCAGCCTCCACCCCCGCCGTCCCCGCCATGCCACCTCTGCAAACACCAGTCGCCACGACAGCAAAACTCGACATCTCGGCTGTCACGCACACGCCGGTACTCAACACGCCGCACTACTCGCTTGACGACGACGCAACCATGGCCTACATCTCGGGCATGCAGCAGCGCAAGTGCACGCTGTGCCTCGAGGCGCTGCGCGACCCGGCCGCCACCCAGTGCGGCCATGTATTCTGCTGGGCGTGCATTTCTGACTGGGTCAAGGAAAAGCCCGAGTGTCCGCTTTGCAGGCGCGCAGCACTGGTGCAGCATATCTTGCCCTTGCGGACGGCGTGAGATGGCTATCGATGGAAGAGTTGGTTACTTGTCGGCATAGGACAGTATAAATGACGCGTACGTAGTAGGGTTGTCCCTAAAGCTAGGGTTTAGTATTTTCTGCATTTCTTGTTATCGTGATCCAAGCGAGTTCTTTCATTCTGGGGGGCGTTTGTGTATTTATTTATCCATCTATTAATATGATGATTATACAGTGCTCAGTACAATCCGCGTATTGTGCTGCATGCAGCCTGCTAAAATAACAGATTGCCATCCATCGTGACTTTTGAACTGTAAAGTTGGGACTCCCGCCCCCAAGTTTGTGCAACTCTCCTGCTCACTTGCTTGCTTACGTTTTTCTTTTGTTTCTTTTTTCTTTTTTTTTTCCCTTTTTTTTTTCTTTCTTTGTTTCAAACATTCCAGCGCTAGAACCCAGCCAACAACCATCGTCCATCGCCCTTCCCCCTCGTATTCAGCGCTTCGGATTCCAGGGCCTTCGTTGGTTGACGGTATCAAGGCTTCTCTACCCAAGCTTCGTCTTTATCCGTGAGATACAGCATAATGTACAACAGCATGTCCGACGGATCACACATCACACCACTTTCTACTTTCTTAGTGCAACAGTAGTCGCTTGCTTGACGTGATGGACTCAGCGTCTCGGACTCTCTCCATCTCACCTGATCACAGGTTGACATGTACGACTTGCTTCGTTTTGAATAATAATAATATGCAAGGGCAATGGAATGCATTTTAAATTAAAAAAAAGAATCCAATACGTCACATACAGCAACAGACTATACACAACAGTAAAACTCCCTGCGAGGTAACGCCCATTGTCCCTCTTCGTCTCCCTCCCTCCACAAGATCCTCACACCCGCCTCCCAAAGTAAACGAAAAATATGTAGACGACCACAGAATATAAGAGATCTATTTCCCTTTTTCCCGTCTCAAGTCCGGATCAAGTGAGTAAAAACAGACATCCAGACAGAAGAGAGACCCGAAAGGGAACCAACAGGAGATGGCGGATAAGAATCCTGTCCCCGAAAAAAAACTTTACCTAGTTGAAGAAGATAGAAAGCGAAAGAAAGGAAAGAAAAAAAGGACATCAGAAAAGGATAAGGAAACAAGAGAAGAAAAAAAAAAGAAACAAAGACAACTGCCCAGCATGCAATAGATCCAAATAGCAAGTAAATTACAAGGAAACAAATGCGCGAAGAAAAGCAAATAGCAAATCAACACCGCAACAAATCAGAACGCCCATGATCCAATGAAGTGAAGTCAAGCCCAGGGAGAATAAAGAAACTAGATGGAAAATCAGAAGACAACCGAATCGAGAAAAAAAAGGCGGGAAAGTAGACAAGGTATCGCAAGGAATTAGGTGTTGTTTTGAGAAGGTAAAAGGAAAAATAGGACGTCGGTCGGGGTGAAGTGACTCTTTCAAATCGTCAGAACACAGACAATAAGAAAGGAGACAAAAAAGGAAAGAAAGAAGAGAAAGAAAAATGACAGTAGTCATGAAGTGCCATTGACCATGCCAATCATGCTGCGTGTGATGTTGATACGATGCGTTGTAGACGCCAATAACGAGAGGGGAGAATCCATGAACCAAGGCTGTGTAAAAACGGTCGAGGTGAATATGCTACAGACTCAAAGTCATGAATAGCATATGCCAACATCCAAGACAACTAAACTATACGAAGATACCGAGGAGTGTCTAAGTATCTCATTGTCTTAAATGTTGGGTGTTGTATCATGTCTTGCCCCATCTTGGCCAAACTTTTTTTTTGTTGATTTTTGTTGCGGATTTTTTTTTGTTGTTGTCACATGCAAAAGTCATTATGCGTGAAGTATCTTCAGGGCGTAGTGAGTGCAATCCAGACATGCAAGTCAAGATTTAGTCGCGTGCTTACTCCTCGCCAGGAAAAAACAGCACGATTTCACCCCGGTCGTTGCGTCGCAAGCGCAACATTTTGAAAAGCTCCTTGTCTTCCAAAAGTCGGTTGGAGCCGCTCTTTTCCTTAGAAACCTCACGGTGGTAGCGCTTCAGAGCCTTGTTCATGCTGTAGCCACGGTCGTTATCGCTATCCTCGAGAATGCCCATGAAGGTTTTAGCGCGACTGCTGTTGTACAGCACAATCTGGCCTTCATCAGCCGTAGCCTTGTCGCCCTTCTTTTCAGAGTCCTTGTTGTACTCAAGGAGTTTGGCAGCAGTCTTCTGGTGGTGGCGGTGGCGGTGGCTGCTGGACTTCTTGGACGAAGGCTCCTTAGACTTGGACTTGGATGAAGAACGCGATTTGGATTTGGGCGAGCTTGAAGCAGACTTGGACTTGGACTTGGACTTGGAAGTGCCAAGAAGAGTCTCAAAGAGACCTGCATGCTGTTTCGACTTTTTAAGAGGACTGGAAGGAGAATGACCGTTGTTATCGCCGCCAGAGTACTCGGGCGAAGGAGGCATAGCAGGGCGCATGAGGCGTCCCATACTGACGCTCAGGCCGGTGTGTAGAGTGGGGGTGTTGGCCATGCCGGTGTCAATACTGTCAACATGCGGGCGCTTGCGTTTCTTATCCGTCTTGCTACCGCTCGATTCTCTGTGTTTCGACGGCTTGTGCACCTTAGGGGCGGGAGTCTCGTAGGCATCGGCAGGTGCCGCAGGAACTGGGGGAGGGGGTACGTGGTTTTCGGTCGCATCGGGAACGGTGGCATCAACACGCTGAGCAAGAAGTGTGTCGTTATCGTCATCTTCCGCACCCTGGAAGCGGACAAGCTCATTATCTCTGCTGACGGTAGAGGCAGTCGGGGTAGCTTGGCCGACAAAGTAATCAAAAACGTTCACTTCCCCTTTGCCCTGGACAGTAGTGCGTGGAACAGGAGCCGAAGGGGTGCAGTGAAGAGAATCCGCAGCCTGGTACTGGCGCAGACTTTCGGGGACAGGATGAGCTTGGACAGCGGCCATGTCGATGTTCTGGGGAGTGTTGCGCGAAGGGGTTGCGATGTCCTGAGAGTTGTTCAGGCGCTGCTTCTTGTTCTTGTTTTTGTAGAGAGAGCCTTGGTATTTCTGGGCTTCAGTGATGCAGCTCTGCAAGAGGGTGGTGGAAAAGACGAATGGTTAGTATGAGCGAGCGAGCGAGCAAGCAAGAGAGAGGGTTTGTGTGTGGGAGAGGGATGTTATGACAAGTTTGAAGTAAACTACGACAAGCGACCAGCAACTTGAAGTAGGAAGGAATGGCTTGGTTATAGCTGTGTTTTGTTTGGGACGTGGGGTCTGGCAAACGCAAAAAAGGAGCAGGGAAGATCAGGGAAGAGCAAGGAAAGAGAAATATGCAGGTGCAAGATGCGATGGAAGTGGAAGGGTTAAAAAGGAAACTTACGGTATGGGTTCGGTATTCAAAGCCGTCAAAAGTAGTCATGCAATCAATGCAAGTAAAGTAGGCGCCCCGGCATTGGTTTCTGTGTGGGTCAAGCTTCTTCTTGGTCAAGATGTCGCCGCAGTTCTGTGGAGTCGAATGGCTCGGAGCTTTGGTGTTAGAGAATTGAGACTTGAAACGAGGATGAATGCGAGATGAAGTGGTGGCAGAATGCAAAGAAGCAATCGTTTGGGAGTGAAGTGGAGACGGTACAGTACAACTGGGCTGAGGAGGTAGATGTTGAGATGAATGAAGAGAGAAAGGATGAGTAGAAAGAAGATGAAGAAGATTTTGTGAAATCAGGAAAGGATAGAGGGGAAAGGTTATGTTTTGTGGCCGAGTAGAGTGTTTAAAAAAAGAAACGACGATAATATGGAAAGAGAAGGGGGGAGGGGTGGGGGGAGTTATCTGAGTCAAGGGCAATGCCAATGCACTGGAACAAGGACTGGTGGGAGAGGAGGAGAGTTGTGTGTGATAGAAAGCAGGGGAGGAGCGGGAAGAAAGCTGAGGATAGGGCGCGAAAGCGACAAAAGGCGGGATCCCGTGCACGATATATAGAAAGGAGCAGGTTGCAGTACAAGCAAGTTGAAAGTAGTGTAGCGCAAACGGAGGATGCTTCTGGGCTATAGCGGAAAGACAGTGCAAGAGGAGGAGAAGAGAGACAGAAAACAGAGGAGGAAAAGACAAAAGTTGGGGGCATATGCGTGTGTGCTAGAGGGGGAGGGGAAATTGGCACCCAGTTGGTTCTCGAATAGGATACAACGGTAGTGGAGGTGGGAGGAGAGGAGGGAGAGAGAGAAAGATAGAGAGAGTGGAGTGTCTGCGTGTTGCGTGTGCGAGGGGGGTGTCTCTGGGGTATATCACACCCCTCTATGCTAGAGGTTCTTCTCTTGACTGTAAAGGAGCAGCAAGCAGGTAGGTACTTGGGTTCAAGCGCTTCTTCACCTTGTAAGCCCTTTGGAGCTTAAGGCCTGCTTGCCTACGCTTGTAGACGGAGGACGGATGATAGGTATAGCTGGTATAGCGGTTTCGTCAAGCCAGGCTCTTCCGTTGTTCTTCTTCTTTTCCAACGCATCAGACGAAACGAGAAATATATCGTGATGCAGCCTATTTTGTACCAATACCCAGATACAAGAATAACTTGCATTGTCTGTAGGAAGGGAAAGCATGGGAGGGACTTCGGAAGAGGTGACCCAAAAAAGAACCAATGCCAGGCGTAAACTATTATGGCCAGGGGCTGATATTGGGGATGGGGAATCGAGGAACAAGGAGCTGACGAGGGTAGGGTAGGGTAGGGTAGGGCATGGTGGACAGAGAAGGGCGAAGGAGAGAAGAGACAAATAGATAGCCTGAGGGTTGGTTGGTCAGACAAACACAGCCATGACTGCAAACCTGGCCAGATCCGGCATTGCCATGCCATGCCCCCATGATGCAGATACTGACTGTCACAACATCTCGGACAAGCAAGCGGGAGTGAGGACATGGAGGTGTAAGATGTACGCAAGTCTAAAATGAGAGCATACAATGCATTGCAGTGGACAGTAGCATTCAGGTCTGAGCCAACTGAAGGGCAAGACTGGAGGTGGCCAAGGGTCGCGATGTGTTTCGGGCATATCAAGCAACCAGGGGTGAGATGAGGACTCAATGGCCATCAAACAACGAGAAGGCAGGTAGCCGGGCTGTAATGGATGGTCTTGATGTGTGTGTGTGTGTGTGTGTACGTGTATAAGGTAGTGGTGGTGGTGGCCAGGCAGTGGTGTGTAGTGGACATGTGTGAGAGTGAGAGTGAGAGTAAGAGTGGCAGTGAGGGTATAGAAGGGACGGACCGGATTGTAGGGCAGGCAAGACAACAAGAACAGCAGTAGCAGCAGCAGCGAGCAAATACCTGGACTGAAGTGAGCTGCACGGGTTTGAGCAGCAGCGACAGAACAAGCAACAGCAAGCGATGTCAAGCCGAGATGTCACACGTGTCGTGTTCTGGATGTGAGTGAACTTACCTCGCACGAAAAAGATACCATAGTGGCGACAAGGCTGAATAAGGTTTTTGCAGCTACCGTCGATGAATTAAAGAAGAAAAAAAGGGTGGTTGTTTGAATGTATGGTTAGGTCAGGCAGGCCCTGACACAAATTTGATGATTGGGCTGTGACAAGAGATTTTGTTTGGTGCAAAAGGCTCAGGTTTGGTGTGTGTCCTAAACAGAAGATGTTGAAGCCTAATAATGAACCAGGGTCTGATAATTCAGGGAACGCCTTGACCCAGCTAGCGAGAGAGCGAGAGAGCCAGTAAAATAGGCAGAGCGAGTGTGTCTGTGGCTAGGGTTGATTGAGTTTTGGGTTAGGATTTTTTTTTTCACCAGTCTCTGGCTGAGGCGACAAAAAGAATGGAGGACGACGACGACGATTGAGGCAGTGTTGGGTTTTAATGCCAATGATTTTTTTTTTCTCTCCGTGTGTCAGATTACAGCTGAGATGATCTTTTTTGAAGACTGCACGAGATGCGGTGGCAGGCGAAAAGCGATGGAGGAGATCAAAACGCAGGCACGAGAAACAAAACGCGGACGACGACGATTGGTATTGTTTATGTTTGGCGGCGGGAGAGGCGGGCGGCTACAGAAGAGCCAGAGAGTAGAAACGACAAGCAAACGGGTGGCAGACAAGAAGTCGGCGATGATGGTGAGGATAATGAGGGTGAGGGTGAGGATGAGGATGATGTCAATGATGGAAGCGATCTTCTTTTGCTTCCTTGCAGCAGAAGAATTCTGGGAGGCGAGAAAGAACAGAAAAAAAAGATTTTACAGACGAGAGAAAACAGAAAGAGGGAAAATTTTCATGGCTCAGCCTGATCCAAGTTCCAGGAACCAAAACAGGAAGGCACGCGTCTTGGGAGAGGGGGGGGGCTCTGGAAAATTGCCGGCATCCTTCTGTTTTGGGCACACTAACAACGAAGCTGACAGCTAACGCCCGGCTGCCATTGGCCATTGGCCAGCTCAGTGGCAAAAGACCCTGAGCACTGAGTAAGTGACTGCCAGGATAGTCAGGGGAACCCAGGCTGTCACTTCTGCCTTGAAGCATCCTTCTGTATTTGTGTCTTCAGTGGCAAAAAAGAAAATCTTTGGGTCTCTGGGTCTCTAAGCCAACACGCACAGTAGAGTGAGCAAGCTTTTGCTGCTCTGCTGCTCTGCTTCTGTCTGCCCAATGCCCTGCATCGTGCCAATTCTACAGGGCTGCTTTGCCTGTAGGCTAGGACACCAGGCTGGGTCTATCTCATCACCAACTATCCTATAGCCTGTCCCATGATCTGTCCCATGATCTGTCCCATGGTCTGTTCCATGCCTAACCCTTCGTCATACAAACTAACTCGCCTCCAAGATTTCCAATACCATCATTGACACTCAGTTGTGATTGTTTAGCCGGTGTTTATTTCAGCGACGCCCGTCGGCTAGATCCAAGAGTCTTGAGACGACAAAGACGATGAGAACCGATGAGAACCGGCGAGAAAATTTACCGGCTACAAGCCAACGTCGTTGCCTTATTAGACGCCTATATAGAGAGAGAAATAGTATAGCACCAGCCAATGACGCTTCTGTTACTATTCCTGAACGCCCGTGCCAGTCAGTCTCTCTTCTCTTCTCTTCTCTCCTCCTCTCAAAATCCTCCAGAGCAGCAAGACGTAGCACCCTCCACGCTCTCCGGCTGATTTATACTTACAGCTTCTTAATCTCGTTAATGTACGCACGCGTCCATTGAGTCCAAGCCTTTTCTTTTCCTTTTTTTTTTTTTTTTTTTTTTTTTTTTTTTTTTCTGTTTTTCTCGTATGCATCCACCGTAACACGGCGATTCAGGGAAACATGATACACGCAAGTACTTGGGTACTTTGGCGTCACAAACCCTAACTGCGTCATGCTTGTAACGCCAAGCCCCCCGTCTCGTTCTTGTCCACTATGCTCTAATTTCCAGGGGGACTTGGGATCTGAACTTCCCACCACATCCCTTGATCATGGATGACGATGGCGAGAGAGACAGAGAGACAGAGAGACGGCAACATCACAAGAGTTCTTCGCGAGATATTAAGCAAGTTTGTAGTCTACTGGCTGACAAATAGAATGCCGGTGACCCTCCTCAAAACACCTACATGCCCCCCTCCCCTCCAGCTCCTGATGGATATTCTATAATAATAACAACAGCCACAGGATAGGCCCTGCATGTCTGGCTTGGCCATTGTAGCCTCACTAATATGTGTGCTTGTTATGCATCTCACAGCAGTGTGCAGTGAAGCATCCCTGCGTTAAAGTCGTCTTGTCCTGCCTGTTCTAAAGGGTGGCCACAGCCGTCACCAACTGTGTACTTATGTACCATGTCGCTAGCTTGATATTGGCTGAACAGCTTGCTTCGACCACTCTGAAGAGACTTTTGCGCTTCCATACAAAAATAGCAGTTGAACCAGTCTACTTTGGGGATAACAGTCTGGAGGCCGATCGCTCCCCACTGCGTCCCCGGATCACCCGTGGACCCGTCCGCCGCCATCTAACTCAGTTTGGTTTGGATTGGGCTCTGGGCTGGCTTAGATGTGAGTCTCTTCCCAGTCGTCGTCATTCCGGCGTTTTGGTGCTCTACTGCTCCGGGCCTACGCTATCACCGCCATACCACCATCACGAAGCCAGGCGAGGTGGGGGAGGAGAAGAGGGGCTGGGGCGGCCGGGCCACCGTCTGAGTATTCAGCAAACGTTCCCATAAGCATCTTGTCTGGTCTTTTAGTATACGTGAATGAGAGCTGGCTCGGGTCTCAGCTTGGCCTGCCCTGCATTACATCATGGCGAGCTGGCCACCCACCTCTCGAGCTCCACAGGCAGGACCTGCTATTTCTTCATCTTCACGGCCGTCTTCCCTGCAACAAAGCCATGCTGAGCCGAGATTATGAGCGCCACATCCATAGCCGATGATAAGGCCTGTTTTTCCCTTGTTGCAACAAGGAAGAAAAAAACAAGTCATGTTACCTTTTGCGTTCCTCCCCCTCCAAATCCTTTTGGGCTGCAAATCATATCATGAGATGGGAACCCCACTGCGTCGTTCCTTATTTCTTGATTGCAGCGCTCTTTGCTGCACGCTCGGACGATCTGTGGAAATGGAAAGACGCAGAAGTAGCAGTATCAGAAGCAGCAGTAACAACATGAGCAGAACCACCTTTGGTCAGTGGTCACCAACAAAGAACCCGCATGATGGACATAGACAGGAGATCCTGCTGCATGCACTCACTTTAACACTATCGGGTTGCAGTGCAGTGCAGTGCATACATTGCCTTGCTCTCCTCCGTCTCTCGACCTAGCCAATCTTCCTGTCTTTCTATCTACCCTGCCCCTTGTTCTGTGTGCCATTCCATGCCCTGCCCACAACCACAAAATACTTGCTGGAGCTGGTTTCAGACCAATGGGACAGGCTTGTTCTTGATGTCGACCCTTGGTTTCCTCGTCCTTGTCGACCACACCCACCTTGTCTGATCTGGCCTGGCCTGCCTGACACCTGGTCTGGGTCTGGCCCGGCTGTCCTTGTTCCTTGTTGACAAAGCCTTTTGTGACCCTGGCCCTTGTTGTTGGGCGCTGGTTCGTTACATTCAACAATGGGGCACCGCAGCACAGCCAGCCAGCCAGCTTCTCCTCCTTGCTTGGTGAGCATTCTAAAATAAGAGGCGTTGTTTCGGAACCGGTCCCCTTGTCCCCTCCACCCTCAACCCCTCCTTGACTATGCAGTTGTTATAGAGCTTGCTTCTATCTCGGGCCATGAACCGTGGGAGGCATCAGTCATTTATGTATGAATGTACATGGAATGTCTGCACTGCACTGCACTGCACTGTCCTGTACTTCATCTGCGCTGTACATCATCGACCGGCATGACATGTAATAGAGCGGGTATGTACATACAAACTTTATGGCCTTGATGCAAGCTTACAGGCTCGCTCTGATGCTGGCTGGGTATCTGAGGCAAAGCAAGCTTGCGGTCTGATTGGACAGCGTAGCGGAAGTCGGCAACATGACGTGAAAGATTGCTGCTGCTGCTGCTACTGCTGCTGCTTCGGATCTGGGCTTGTGAGAGGTACATGCGTGTGAAAAGTACATGCTTATGGTGCATGTCTGTGGTACATTTAGCCTGGCATGTATAGGTGCATAGAAGATGCATACTTCATTCCATGTGTGGACTCCTGTACGACTAGACGACACCGAAGTCGACTTTACCTCGACCTACTATACGTATTATACACTCTATTCTAGCGCAATCTGATTTAGTCTGGTCTAGTCTAATCTCAGAGCAGCGACTTGAAGAGCTTCGCTCGATAGTCCTATACTTCTTATGTCGTCATTGCACTATCCCTAGCATCATACCTGCCGAGCTTCTTTACAGACCAGTCTGATGTTGTACAAGCAAATGTTCCAGCCCTCTATCTCACCTGTTTACAAACCAAAATCTCACATGTCTTTGATATTGGGCGCCAAACTACTGCTACGAGTGCGCTGAGCTCACCACATGTGGGGGGGGGGGATACATGTATGTACGACACATGATGGGGGCTTGTGTGCGTTCTGTATGTCTCATCCCACACATCCCCGCCGTAGAGTCCGAAAGAGAACGGAACAGAACAGAACAGAACAGAACATCTCTCAGTATCTGAGAGGACAATCAACAAAGCTGCACACGTGTCTTGTTGGCCACAGAATCAAAGAATGGCACAGCTTTAGGGGCCATGAAAATGACATAGAGAAAGGACATGCATGTTTTCAGAGACACTGTGAGTATATGCACAAGGCCACATTCCTGCTTCATGCTTCCTGCTGCATGTCTGATCAAAGCAAAGTACAAGGACACATGCCGACACACGGCGAGATTCTACAGCAGTGCCATGTGCGTATTTCTCTGCGACCGGTGTTTGTGTGTGTGTGTGAGCAGCTACGTGCATATGCATGTGTAGATGGGAGCGGGATGGCTGGATCTAGAGTCAACAAGTCTATATCAAAAGTCTGGTTGATGGCGTCCCCCTAGCTTGTACGTATCAAAAACCGTTCCTCTCAACATGTCTGGCGGACGTGATACATGGCTGCATTGTTATTTTCTGCACACCCCTTCACACGTTGTCTGATATGAGGAGATCCTGTTTTTCTTTTGCAAGTGTATGGCCTCATCTTTTGCATGTGTTGAGTTCCTCGCGTACTAGTTGCGGTGTAGGATATTCTGGACAGGTCAGCAATATACGAAGGATAGAGGCTTCGTGTTGTAAAAGACATGAAGCAAGATTATGTTTGAGAGTGTCATATGAGACTTTGGCCGCACTCGGCTCTGGTCTCTAGTTTATAGCAGGGGCTTTCTCTTGTGATATGGCTTGTGTCTTATCTGATGTAGAGCGTTTTGACGCTGAGCCATGTCTCCTCTTGTCTTTGATCAGCCAGGCTTCAGCCATACTTTACTGCATCACTCTGTTGGGTGGCACGATGACTCATCAGTTGAGACAGAGGCTCACCGTCATCTATATGCGGTTAGTATATGAATAAAAAGCCATATACAGTGAGAATCGAAGAGTGACATGTTGGAGAAGGAAGGCTTCAAGCGAAAGATCGTGACTATAACCCTAATGAGCCCTAATCGACCAGGAGGGAGACGAGGACTGGCAGCTGGTCGCTGTCAGCTGCCAAGGAGGCTTGATACGGCAATGGACCCTTGGCAATATGCTAGCTTAAGGGTAGTGACGGGCCGAGCGCATTGCAAGACGGCGAAGAGTTTGACCACAGCGGGGTGTGGTTCATGAGAACAAGGAGTGAACTACAAGTGAAGAGGAAGTGAACAGGAAGTGAAAAGTGAACAACAAGTGAACAGGAAGTGAACTACAAGTGTGAACGGGAGGCCGGTTTGTTGGGTGGCCATGTTCGTTTGCAATCCAAGAGGAGAGAGCGCCCCTCTTCTTTGAAACAACAGGCTCGCAGGGTCTTTTCTAGCTGACATGTGCGGACACGCAGTTTGCACGGTGCAGGAAACAGATGCATGCACAGTCTACGATGGAAACAGAGACCCCTGGCTGGGCCCTGGATAGGGCTTTGAGAGCGACTAGAGTGCAAGTGCAGACGGAGAGCCAATGAGATGGCTGGCCATGGCCTTTGGCTTGCAGATCACTTTTTCTCAAGACCCTTTCAATAGAGTTTCCCTTTTCCCCTTTGTGACTTCATACAGCCAAGAGATCGGCTGGGAACCAGATTGATGTCAAGGCGTTGCGGGTTGCGGGTTGTGTGGGTGAAGAAGGTTGAGATGCAGAGAATGAGAGGATGAGATGGGATGGCGTCTGTGCTGTGGTGTGCAGCAGAAGAAGAAGAAGAAGAAGAAGAAAAAAAAAGAAAAAAAGAAAAAAGAAATACAAAATTTAATTGCAACTCCATCACCAAGGCCAGATCAGCCCTTTCCCCAGCCTACCGTTCAGCCGCGATGTTTACCCAGACTTCAGCCGACCACAACGTCGGCAAAGCAAACCGCAGCGAATTCCAAATTTCCAAATTCCCAAGAAACTCCAAACAACTCGCTCGCCCGCTTCCAAACCAAACGAAACACACACACACACGCGCGCGTGCAGCCGGTCCAGGCTTCTCTTGCACTGCATTGAACTGTTTTGCTCTGCTCTGCTCTGCCCTGTCCTGTCCTGTCGTGTCTTGCGGTAGAGGTCGCCCGGGATATTTTATGCCGCATTCACATTCACGTTCACATCCACACTAAAGGAAGCTGTGTGTGCGTGTGTGCGTGCGTGCGTGCGTGTCTGAGTCTGAGTCTAAGTCTGAGCCTGAGCCTGAGCCTGAGCCTGAGCCTGAGCCTGAATCCCCTAGTGTCTCCGTCCCTAGTGCCGCCCGCCTCGTTGCTCTCTGGCCCTGCCCCTGCTCGGTCCAATACTCTAAAGCTAAAGTGCAGCACGACCGACAGAGTAGAGAGTAACCTCTCAGGCCCTTGTTCCAGCACTTTGGGCGTCTCGAGTCTTTTTTTTTTTCTTTCTTTTTTCTTTTTTTTCTGCTCATCCTTTTTGTTTCCAAACTCTTTTTTTGTCTTTTACTTTTTTTCTTACTACTTCTCTTCTCTTTTTCTTTCCTTCTCCCGCTCTGACCGCCATCGCCATGTCGTCGTCGTCGTCTCCTACTGTTACCGACCAAACTGTGTCTTTTGCGCGGTCTGTTGCCAGTTACTTGCGGTTGCCGGCCTTGGCGTCTACGGTATGTTTGTGTGCTTTCTGAAGCCTCCTTAAGCCTGTTTTCTTTGCCTTTTTTTTCTTTTTTTATTATTATTTCTCTCTCTTTTTTTCCGCTTGATTTTCTGTTCTCTCTCTCGTGTTCCCGTCTCTGTACCGTCGTGTCCTCGGCCTCCCTCTGCCTCTTGCGGCCTGCAGTAGCAACAGCAGCAGCAGCAGCAGCGGTAGCGGCAGCCCAGGTTCAGAGTCTCTAGAGCCTATAGAGGCACGGACAACCATCGCCATCACCACTACCGTCTCTGCCTCTATTACTACTGCCACCACCACCCCCATCACCGCCGCGACTGCCTCCATTCCAAGATCGTCGGCCCACTCTGTCGAGTCGTGCGATCGTCCCTTGCCCTAAGCACTTATGCTTCCTACCGGCAACAAAAGGGTACTGTCACCAGCAATCGCCCTTTCTCTTTTCCTTTTCTTGTTTTTCTTTGCCGGGACTAGCTGTGGACATGGGCTCGGCAGAGACACACCGCCGCTCTCTGGTGGCTCCGGCCCTTTTTCTGTCCTTCCGGATATCCACTTCTAACCATCGCTTCACCCCCCCGCCCAACACACACACACACACACACACACACACACATATATATATATATATACATACATACGCACACCAATAATTACTCCCCCTCCGGCCGTTAAGCCCCACTAACCTTTCTTTTCTCCTCCTCTAGGGCGTTGCTGCCGTCTTCACTGGCTTGCTCTACTTCAAGCAAAAGGCTTTCATCTACCCCTCGCACATGCCGCCAAATGCCCGCACCGACGTCCCGCGCCCGTCCCAGTTTGGCATCAAGGACTTTGAAGAGCTCGTCATCCCCACCAACGACGGCGAGAAGCTCTCGGCCTTCTTCATTCGCGCCCCCAAAAATGCGCGAAACTCCCAGTACACCATCATCATGTTCCACGGCAATGCCGGCAACATTGGCCACCGCCTGCCCATTGCCCGCATGCTGATCAACTATGTCGGCTGCAACGTCTTCATGCTCGAATACCGCGGCTACGGCCTCTCCACCGGCGAGCCCGATGAAGCCGGTCTCAACGTCGACGCTCAGACCGCCCTCGACTACCTCCGCGATCGCCACGAAACCAGCACCCATCGCTTCATCATCTACGGCCAAAGCCTTGGCGGCGCAGTCAGCGTAAAGCTGGCTGCCCAGAACCAGAACGTTGGCGACATTGCCGGCTTGATTCTGGAAAACACCTTTTTATCTATGCGCAAGCTCATCCCGTCGGTCATTCCCATGGCCAAGTACATCAGCGTCCTGTGCCACCAGGTGTGGCCGAGTGACACCCTGATCCCCAACATTACCATTCCTATTCTGTTCCTCAGCGGCGAACAGGACGAGATTGTTCCGTAAGTCCCCTCCCTATCACCCCGGCTTCATGCATCAGTAACATCCGAACCATGCCCACTAACCATGCCCATACAGACCCGTCCATATGCGCAAACTGCACGAGCTGGCCCGAACCCGCAAGCGTGTGTGGAAATCCTTCCCCGGCGGCGACCACAACTCTAGTGTCCTGGAAGAAGGCTACTTTGAGTCCATTTCCACCTTTGTCAACGAGATCTCCGACGACCTTCCCATCCAAGGCACCGACGAGGAGGACAAGAACGACTTTCGCGACGAGTAGACCTCGTCCTTGTGCCTGTCTTCTGCCCGGTAATGAACTACGGCTTTGCATAGAGTATAGGCGACAACAACAAAACTACCACCACCACAACCGCCACCATAAATAACCATCACTTCACAATGTATCATGTCCTGACATCAACCCAGCCAGACCAATGTCTTGCACTTACACTTCACACCACCTTTCTCCTCCCGCCCATCCCACGGCGCCAAATCTCATGAGTCGCCTACCAGACCCCCTCTCTCTGTTCTCTCTCCCTTTCTAACCACTCCTCCCAAACATCTCTTTACTTTTCCTTTTTTTTCTTCTTTCTTTTCCTCGTCCTTGTCCTTTTGTTCTTGTTTTATTTTATTTTTTTGCTTCTTCATATCTTTCGAAACGCTCTCCATACCCCATTTTCGTTTTGTTCACCCGGCAGGCAAATCACAGAAGCTGATTATTTGAAATATACTGAATGTTCATAAATCAATTTACAATGTTCTCCTTTCACAATTCTTTTTTTTCATTGACCTGTTGATTTGATACCGTCGTACAATGGTTGTCGTTGGTGTTGGTCTATATGCATATGTGTATTGGTGCAGGAAAAAGAAAAATAACAGCCCGTCTGAGGCAGATGGGGAGCTCATATTGACCCGTGCAACTAGCAAACACTGTGCTACCAATCGTCTATTGCCGAGAGGCCGTGAAGTTGTTCATACGCAGTGGGCTGTAGTCGGCGGAGGGGATGCGCATCAGACTCAATCTCGACAGAGCCCGGACCAGGACCGGCACCTTGTCCAGAGCCACTGTTCTCTGCTTCGTAGCCATGGGAATGCGCTTCCTCTCTGCCCTCTTGTCCCTCATTTTGACATTCAGTCTCCCTTTCAGCACCCGCCGCCGCCTCCACTGCAGCATCACCAACAGCAGTAGCAGCGACAGCACCAATAGCAGGAGTAGTATTAGCGCCATGGTCCTCCCCACTGTCCCCGTTGTCCTCGTCAAGCATAAACCTATTCGCAAATCTATTGGAAGGAGCTGCTTTCCGACGAAGGACAAGAGTTCCAGACGACTGGCCCGTCTTGCCCCACACTGCTGCGCTACCACTTCCGCTGCCGCCACTGCTGCTGCCGCTGCTGTTGCTGCCATTCGCTGCAGCCGCAGCTACGGCAGCCATGCTTTGGCTTCCCAAGACCTTGGCGCCCAAAGCCTTCTGTCGGCCACCAACACGTTCCCAGCCGTCTATGGGCGCCTCTTTTTCCCAGCGGACCACCGAAAAGTCCTCGTCGGTTGCGCACATGCATACAGACGTATCCGGGTCGTGGCGGGCCATGATGCGCAAGGCAACGCCTTTGACGCGCGTAACAAGATACTGGAGAGAGGATGGGGCCATCCCGGTGCGGTGGGTGGCACGGAAAAATGCGGTGTTGGTATTGTCTTGACAGAAATGCGGCGTAAAAGAAAGGTCCGAGTTAGAAGTTAACGCATCGGAAAGGAGGCTATCGAGCTCGTCGAGTGTCATGCCAAAGGGGACATTCTTCACAGCGATGGTATTGAAGGAGGTCGATTGTTTCGGGGGCTGCGGGGCCGGTTTGGGATGAGAAGCGGTAGCAGGCGTTTGAGCCTGTGTCGCAGCAAGCTCAGATCGTAATTTCTCGGCACGTGCCTTTGACGCCTCGGCCAGAGTCACTTCCGGGAGTACAGGGGATTGGCCATCGCGTTTGTAAACCATCACAGTTCGATTGGGCTCGGGGTCCTGGCTTTGGGACTTCAACCCCAAGTCGGCAGCCAACAGGTGAATAAAGGTACGACTAGGCTTGCCCATAGCCTTGAAGCGCAGACGAGACTCTTGCGAAAGAGCAAACGTGCGGATCGCGTTCTCCTGGAAGCCGCACCAGCCGGTCCGCTGTTCAAACATGTCGAGCGTGTCATCGCTATACACAGAGTCGGCTTTGGTTGTAGCTGGTCGTTCGGGGTCGACACCAAGCGCTTGCGCAATTGACTGAAGGCGAAGAAGACGCAGGCATTCGTTATCACACTCTAATGGCTCGCGCTTCGGCGTAGGGTCGGAAGACTTTGCTAAGCATTTGATTTCGCGTTTCCGGTGGCCACAGGTGCAGACTTGTGAAATCTTTTCTTGGCAGGATCGTTCCTGTGGACATTCTGTCGATATGTTAGTACTTAGAATCAGCGACACAGCAACGCAGAAAAGGTACACACCGTTAGTTCCATGACACTTGCTCGTGCAAGGGTGGCCACAGATGCTGCGTGAGCCACCACA
This sequence comes from Thielaviopsis populi, assembly GCA_017591655.1. Lineage (NCBI taxonomy): Eukaryota > Fungi > Ascomycota > Sordariomycetes > Microascales > Ceratocystidaceae > Thielaviopsis > Thielaviopsis populi. The sequence continues at coordinate 31,611 of JADILG010000048.1, read as the reverse complement.
GAGCTGGTCGCAAGTCGAGTCTTCGCCGTCCGCACTGTCGCATTCATCTTCATGGCACAGCTTCTTGCAGAAGTGCTTGCTGTGAACTTGTTACTTTTCTGATAACATGGGATAACACAAGATATCATTTCTGAAGACCACTTACCCGCAATGAAGCATTTTGCCACAAGATAGTCCACAGGTGGGTGTCCGTCCTCCACATGGAACATTCCGCATCATCTTTTTGCCGCACATGCACTCCTTTTGTACCAAGTATGGACACTTGATGCAATCCGTATCATCTCCATGACAAGGATGTGCGACATACGGATGTCCACAAGTCGGTGTCCGGTGGCAAGGGCGTTCACAGCGAATTCTGTAGCCGCAGGGAACGGGAGCAAGACGTGTTGTGAAGCCACAGGGGCAAGATATATCATCGTTTGTGAACTCCCGGCAGGTGCTGCAGGGGCCAGAGTGACAGTCTTGTTCGCAGTCGTGGATGCCACAATTCTTCTTTCTTCCACACACACGAGAGCATATATGGGCGGCGTCGAAGAATTGGTTGTCAAGTCGCAATCTGTTTATACTGCGAGTTTGGTTAAGCCAGATTGGATTCAATGCTGTGCAGCACTGTAACTGGCATGTGTGTCTGACGCAGTTCATCCGAGCTTTACAGACTCGTTCACATGTGTGTTCACCTTGTGATTCGGGGCAAGGGAGAGTGTACGACTGGCGATTACAACGACACTTGACGTCAACCAATACAGGACATTCATTGCAAGGCCCCTCGTGGCAATTAGTCATACAGCGGTGACCACAAGATAGGGTCTTCCCACACACATTACCACATGTTGCAATAGGATCCTCACAGCTCTTGCGAGCCACGGTGGTTAGACTCGACAAGTTAGCCTTGCCGCATGGGCAAGTCTTTACCACATCAGGCGATAGAGGACAATGAGCAACAGGGCATTTACCGGAGTGACAAGTGGCCTTGCAAACGTGAGCACCACAGTCCAAAGGCTGGCTGCATACCTCGCCGCAATCCCAAGCTCCCAGGAATTCATCGCCTTTGGCCACTTCAATGGGACCACCAGGAACAACCTGCCCATAATTAATGTTGATACCCACATTCGCTTGGGAGCCACATATGATCTCCATCTGGGACTTGCCACAGAAGCAGATGGCGGGGATTAATTTATCACAGGGCTGGCATTTCCCCTCTTGGTGACACATCTCTGCGCACTTGTGCTCCCCGCAGTTGAGAAGCTTTCCGCATGTACTATCGCAGCGGTAGATATTTGGGCGCTTCTCACCACAGCGGAGCATCCTGCGCTCACGGCCGCACTCACACGTGAGAGTGTATCCCATATGAGGGCAAGGTGGGCATTGTGCAGCATGGCAGATTTCAGTGCAACGATGCCGGCAATTTTCTCTTTGACGGAGGCATTGCTCGCCACAGGAGTGGGGAGGCATCCCAGGGACTTGCTTGGGGTTGGTGGTTTTTCCGCACCAACAAAGAGGAAGCTCCACGTTGCACTCCATCTGGATATTACATGAGGCACACTTCCAGCCCTCATCCGCGTGCATAGGATCCACGAACTTGCTGTCTTGCCATTCCTTGATGCAGCGGTGGTGAAAGGCAGTGCGGCAAGCAGGACACTGTGACCAGATGGGGGTCTTGGGGGTGATGGGGTCGAGGCAAATTACGCATTGATATATGCCGTTGGCGATGTCCTGGTGCATCTGCTCTGTTCTGTTGTCGGAAGTAGATGGAAGCGGAGCGGGGCGTTTGTATCTGTGATTTTGTTAGTTGAGCACTCCACTGTACTTGTGATTTATTGTCGCTTACTTTGGACCACGAGCTCTAGATTTCCGTGAGTTAGATGAAGACGGTATCGTGCTGGTACTAGAGGTAAGACCGGCCGTGGAGATAGAAGCAGGGCCAGAGCCAGGGATAAACTCGGATGCATGAGCATTCAAGGATCCCAAACGAATGCCCTGGGGCCTGTCATTGCTTTGACTTGGATGTGATGGATTGCTTTCAGGCCGCTGTTGTTGGTGATCCCCCAAGTTGTTGCCATTATTTTTTCTATGGCCACCTCGCCGTCTACGGGGCTGTCGATTTTGTTGGCCGCCTGGCTGAAGAGTATCATTGGTGGGAGCGTGAGCTCCAGATACCGCGGTCCCGGAACTATGGTCAGCTCTGTTTATAGGGCTATGTTCAGTGCTGGGTCCGGCGTTGCCTTCGCCCGTGGCTGCACTTATACTGGATTTGTTTCCATTTCGTGGACGACCGCCTCTTCTCTTGCGGTTTCCACCGGTGTTTCTCGGCTTTGGCTGAGGCTGGTCAGCCATTGTATGCAAAAGACAAATGAAGAGAAGTGTTTAGAGATGGCGTCGCACATCCAAGGGGTGGATGGGGGTGGGTGACTTGGCGGTTACACAAAGCACAATCTGCACCATAGACTCAATGTTCAGAGCCCGTTTGCCTGTAGAAACGAAGAGCAGGGTCTCGAAACTGAATCACCGAAAGACAGGCCAGCGAGTAGATGCACTGGTGGATATGGTACTGAATGGCTGTCGGCGAGCTTTCTTCAATGGGCGGAGTATGTGCGATGGTGTGTAGTCGGCAAAGGAGCGGTGCAAATTTATCGCCCAGGGAGAAAAAAAAGGTGGATATAACAGAATCGAATCAAAGATGAAGCGTCAAGAAAAAATGAAGCACACAATCACGCATTCTGGAGATTTCAAGGCGGAGAGAAACAGCACACAAGCGGGGTAGCCAGATTTGTCTAGGCAGAAGATGGAAGGCATGAAAATTCTGTTGTGGCTCGTACCTGCAAAGTTGATGATGTCGAAATGAGTAGAGTGAGTAGTTGCACAAGTAAGAAGCGTATTAGTCATGAAATCAGCCCAAGATAAGCCGAAAGTATCACCACGCGGGGCCTAGAAGTCAGTCTTTGGTTACTGGGTTGGTTAACCCTACACGAGCACAAGCGGCACGTGATCGGTCTTTTCGCTGCCAACCCTAAGCGGCGCCAAGGCGGTAAGGCTCATTAAAGGTGAGTCGGTGCCTGGCCAGCTCTCGCGTTTATTTCAACAGCGCCATTTTCTCTATCCTTGCTATCTGCACGTGCTCCCTGATGTTTTCTTCTTTCCATCGATTCTTTTATCTTCAATCTCCAGTCCACATGACCTGACACACAGGGACTCTTGCCAGAGACAGCCGACATGCATCCAGTCCGGCCGGCCTGCAGCCCAACGTGCAAGGGGACAAATGGCGTCTCTATCATGATCAAGTCCTTCCTGGCTCAGCCCAAGCTGCAACATCAACGGGGCGAATGGGACCCAAGCCCGCCCGGCGCCTAGCCCAGCCCACATTACACTGACAACCCTGCGATGTTGGTTCCTCGGGGCAGGCCCTGTGCTCTTTATTGCGTCGCCATGCCATATCATGTTCAGGAGTGCTGTCACTTCGCCTCGAGACAGCCTGTCAACCATGGGTCCGCCCTGGCTCGAGCTTCTTGGTGCGGCCAAGACGTCTTGTCGTCTCTGTCGGTCAGCGGGCATATACGAAAGAAGCCATGATATGGAAGAGGAAGCGTGAAAAAAAAAAAAAGAGGAGCAGTAGCATGAGCTGCGCAGCTCGCTATGCTCCTTGGCTGGGCCAGCTTCTTCGTATTGTGTGTGATACCCACCTTATCCCACTTGATCCCTAACCCCCCGCCTGTCTCCTCCCTTGTTCTTTGCTTTTTCCATGGACTAATACGGCCTTTTCTTTTTCTGTGTGTCCATAGTGCTGGCCTCTTTTCCCCTCCATCTCGCAAGAAGAGCACAGAACAGGAAAATACACCACTCCCACCATCAAGGGGATGAATGCGACTGCGCCGAGAGGCCCGCCCGTTCTGGTATGCTCCGCTCTGCTCTGCTGTGCTCTCAAGACGAGAGATGACTGGAGAAACGCCAAGCAGGAAGAATGTACGATCCTGGGATGCAAGCCGTGGCCAGACGCCACTTTTGCTTTAATACTACAGCCTCTCCTTCTCTTTCCTCTTCGACCGCTTCCTTCTTCCTCTTCTCTTCATTCTCTCTTCTTTTCATACCCGCCAGATTGCTGCTTTCTTTTTCCCTCGACTGCAGCTGAAAAGAAATACCGGAAAATCAACCTGGTGCAGATACTTTCCTTGTCGAGCCCGTACAGAGCGGACACCAAAAGACATGAAAAACCTGCACTCTGCAGCAGCCACTGCCGTATCGGCTGCAGCCTGCTTTGCGTCTGCGTCTGCGTCTGCGTCTGCGTCTGTGTATGCCGTGGCTGATGGAAGGCATTTGGCTCCGCGTGATCTGGGAGTGCCGGATACGCTGAGTAACGGCTGGGGACTACTGGGCTGTTATGTGTAAGACGCCGCCCCAAACCCGTCAAAGTACCTATACCCGAGCCACCTCACCTCACCATGCTAACCTTTCTCGTGTAGCGACGTTGGCCGCACCATCGATGCAGCTGTCACGTCTGATGTGGCCATGACCAACGAAATGTGCACAGAGTACTGCTTCAGCAGAGGTCTGCCGTATTCTGGCACCGAGTACTTTTCTGAATGCTGTAAGTAGCCGCACCGCCATGCTCCCGGCCTGTTCCTTGTCCGTATTCTTTGTTTTTTCTTCGTTTCCTTCTGCTTCTCTCGCCCTGTCAGTCAGTTAGCGTGGTTATCGCTGAAGTCTTCCACTCCCATGGCTAAGCCTCCGTCGATCACTGGCTAGGGTACTGCTGTTGTTTGATTGGCTACATGTGTTAAGGCCTTCACAAAGACTTGCAGCAATACGTAGCAAGGCCTTGACACTTGATAAGCTGTGTGCTGGGACTGGCTGTGAACCAGAGACACAAGTCAGGAAACAGGATTACGAGGGCTTACAGGAAGAAAGCCCCCTCGGCGTCTTTTGACATTGACTCTTGTCATGCTTTCTTTTTATTCTCTTGACCCCCCTCCCTATTTTGCTCTTGTATTATTTGTCTCTTGACTCTGCCGCCGGCCATCTTTCCTCTTCTCTCTTCTGTGACTGACATTTTCTTAGTTTGTGGCTCTCGTTTGGCTACCGGCTCTGCCCTCGCTTCCGATCCCGACTCCTGCTCCACTGCCTGCTCTGGAAACTCTACGCAAAAGTGCGGTGGCCCTTCTCGTCTTACTCTTTGGCATAATCCTGAAATGTCAGTACCATCCCAGCCAGCCAACGTGATCGTTGCCGCATCCGCTGCCACCTGGTCATGGGTTGGCTGCCGCACCGAAGGCACTTCCGGCCGAGCCCTAGCTGGTGCTTCTTTTGCCAGTGGCTCTGGCATGACTCTTGAGAGCTGTGCCGCCTTCTGCGATGGATACACCTACTTCGGGACTGAGTATAGCTCTGAATGCTACTGTGGCAACTCATTCGGTACTGGCTCAACCGAAGTCGATGCTGGCGATTGCAGCATGACGTGCTCTGGTGACCCATACGAATTCTGCGGTGCTGGCAACAGATTGTCTGTCTACATCTCTGTCGATCCCGCCGCAAGCTCCTCGAACGAACCTACTTCCCCGGCCACATCTTCAGCTACTGCGTCTAGTACTCCTGTTGCTACTAGCTCCACTACTGCTATTGTAGCTACTTCGTCTTCATCCTCGGTTGCTGCTACCGCTACTGGCCTTCCTTCAGGTTGGTCCAGTCATGGATGCTGGGTAGATGGCGTATCAGGCCGTATTCTGACATACCAGGCTCCTGATGACGACGCCATGACCCTAGAATCATGTGCTAGTACGTGTGACACCGCTGGCTATACGGTTGCTGGAGCCGAATACTCGTACCAATGCTTCTGCGGAAACGAGATTATCAACGGCGGAGCCCAGGCCGCATCTTCATCTGAATGCAACACAAGCTGCCGTGGTGACAACAGTCAGATGTGTGGTGGCCCCGACCGCATGACCATCATGTCGAAAGGTGGCGCTCCCGTAGTTCGTGCTATCCCTACCCCCCAGATCTCTGGCCTCAGTGGCAGCTGGGTCTACTCTGGCTGTGTAGAGGACAACGTAAACAACGTACGCACCTTCTCCTGGCAGATCATTATGCCTGAAATGACTCCTTCAGAGTGCGTGGACCGATGCGCCGAGTACGGATTCATGGCTGCTGGCCTGGAGTACGGTCGCGAATGTTACTGTGGTGACCCTTCCAACCTGGCTACGACTGACGCAACTACCCGTCCAGAGACCGAGTGCGGTATTGCCTGTGCCGGTAACAGCTCGGCTATTTGTGGTGGCCAAGCTCGCATGACGACTTACTTCTGGGACGAAGATGCTACTCCGCTATACCAGTGGGACTTCCCATCAGCAGACGATGCGGCCAGCGGTGCTTATGAGTTCTTGATTGGCGGCGTGTGCATTCCTTTGATTACCGCAGAGGCCATTACTGGCAAGGTTACCTTCTTGGAGAAGTCTGGTACTGGTCCTCCGAACTCTACTGGCGCGTATGAACTGGATTTATCGGCAATTGATGACTTTTCGCTAGCTTGGAAGACTATGCATGTCAAGACTGACGTCTTTTGTGCTGCTACTGTCACACTTCCTGATAAGGCTGGCCGTCAGCTTAACATTGGTGGCTGGTCGGGTGACTCTACGTATGGTGTGCGGCTGTATACGCCTGATGGGTCTCCCGGAGTTAAAGGTCCCAACGATTGGGAAGAGAACGTTTCCGAGCTCAGCTTGCAGGATGGCCGCTGGTACCCGTCTGCCATGGTCATGACCAACGGCTCAATTCTGGTTGTTGGAGGTGAAGAAGGCTCCAACGGCGCGCCTGTGCCCACTCTTGAGATTCTTCCCCCCACCGGCACCGAGCCGCTGTACATGGACTGGCTGGAACGCACAGACCCCAACAACTTGTACCCTTTCCTCTTCGTGCTGCCGTCTGGCGGCATCTTTGTTGCGTATTGGAACGAGGCTCGCATTCTTGACCCCGTCACATTCGAGACTACGCGCACCCTGCCCAACATGCCTGGCGCCGTGTCCGACCCATACGGCGGCCGCACCTACCCCCTCGAAGGCACCGCCGTGCTTCTCCCGCAGCGCGCGCCATACACCGAGCCACTGACTGTGCTCATGTGCGGTGGCTCAACCGAAGGCGCCGGCTACGCCATCGACAACTGCGTGTCGACACAGCCCGACGTCGCCGACGCCGAATGGGTTATTGAGCGCATGCCGTCGCGCCGTGTGATGCCGTGCATGGCTGCTCTGCCCGACGGCACGTACCTGATCAACAATGGCGCGCACCAGGGCGTTGCCGGCTTCGGCCTCGCCACCAGTCCCAACCTCAACGCCGTGCTGTACGACCCGCGCAAACCAGTGCACCAGCGCATGACCATCGCCGCCAACACCACCGTTGCGCGCCTGTACCACTCCGAATCTATCACCCTGCTCGACGGCCGCGTGCTCGTGTCGGGCTCCGACCCGGAAGACGGCGTGCACCCGCAGGAATACCGCATCGAAGTCTTCGTCCCGCCCTACCTCAAGAGCGGCAAGCCGCGACCTGCCTTTTCGCTGCCGACGGCTCAGCGCGACTGGGCCTATGGCGAGAGCTACACTTTTACTCTTGCTGCCGCCGCGCAGAACGGCGACATCGAAGTGTCGCTGCTTGGCTCGGTCGGCTCGACCCACGGCAACTCTCTTGGGACGCGCACGCTCTTCCCGGCTGTCTCTTGCTCTGGCTTGACGTGCACTGTTGAGGCCCCTCCGCGGGCTGAAATTGCCCCGCCGGGCTGGTACCAGTTCTTTGTCCTGGACGGCGGGATTCCCGCTATTGGAGTTTATGTCCGTATCGGCGGTGACCCGGCTCGCCTGGGTAACTGGCCTCAATATGACGACTTTACCACTCCTGGAGTCTAAGTCGGAATGCGCTACATACGTTTTAACTTCTCGTTTGTTTATTGCCTCGGGCGTCTTTGTCATGTTAGTCGGGACCTGCGTGACATGTTTATATCAGGTCCGCCGAATTATATACGCACTTGTCTACCTTTGCACGATTCTTCATAGCTTACTTGGAGAAGCTTTTAATCCAAAAATTGTTCGAATTAATGTTGCGCTAGTGTGTAACTGTCTTCATTATTCAAGGTCTAATAGTAGGACACAAAAAGATGCCTCGTTGCACATGGCTCAACAACTGAAACCAAAATGAAATCATTACTTGAGCCCCACGCTTGACATGTTCGAGAAGTGTACAGATACAAGGTATACTCTAATTTTCTAGAGGAAGACTGGATGTGTAAAGAGGCTTGGTGGAATGTAATTCAACAAGTTGGACATAAACCCTAGGGATCTTGGCGGATAGAGGCCTCAACCAGCAAGTCAATCTACCTCAAAACGTAGATATAGACGGCGCAAGCTTAACAGGAGACCGCCCAGTTGAGCGAGGACGCCAAATTTTGCTTGCAATACGATTCCAAAACTTCGGCTTCGTCTCACTGTGTACGGCTTGAGGCGTCTTTTGGGTTGCGTCTGCCAGTGTCGCACGCGTGTCAACTTTCTTTAGTTGAGGCGAAGCCCCATGAAAAGAAAGGGAAGAATTGCTTCTTAGCCGAGTAGGCGGCCGCGGCGTGGCGTTGTCCTTATCGCGCATCACCACAGCTGCATCACAATTTCTGGATGGCGACCGAGGAACATCATCGACAGCATCGGCTTTGAAGCCATCTTTAGATGTATCCACGGTTGAGGCGGTCGTATTGTCCGAATCAATGGGCAACTTCAGCAACGAACTGTCAGCGTCATTGCTTATGGAAGTTGATTCAATTGAACTTAGAGAAGATTCGTCGGCAGAAATGGTAGAACGGTTGATCCTCTGATGACTGTGCTTATTGATGGGTTTCATGTTCTTTTCCACTGGTGGGGGCGGCGGTTCACCAGAGTAGTGGCGGCTAGGGGCACCATGTTGATTAGGGCGACGAGATTGGGGACGCCTTAGGTCGTGCCGTTCGTAGTATTCTGGGGGATAGTCGTACGGAGATGGCACTTGATGGCTTTCAGGATATCTATACGTGGGAGCCCGAGGCACAGATGGGTAGCCGGCCATAGGGTCATGGGGGGCTGGGCGGTGATGGTTTCGCCTACGAGGTAGCATAATTGGCTTTGAAGCTAGCACGTCAATAGAGTCATCTTCATCAGCTTGTGATGGTTCCTGTGATGGCCCTGATTGAGCAAGATCAGAAGTAGAATCTTCATCATGCTGGCTATATGTAGAAACTGACTTTCGCGCAGCTTGAGCAGAGTCTTGTGACATGTCTTTTCGTCGAAGAGGAGCAAGAGCGGGCAGAGGAGGACCATGAGGCGTACCACCTCTACTGGGCGGGATTTGATTGGGAATATCAGAGAAATAAGCAGGGCCTGGGCCATAAGGCGGCGGGTACATTGGCATATGAAAGCCTTCGTACCAGGAGCCATCACCACCCGGTCTTCCATAGGGGCCAACAATACTCATTGGGCCATTGGGGTAGGGGTATGGATACTGGGGGTGTTGCAAGTGCTGCATGTATGGCACCTGAGGAGCTGACGTGTGGCGTCGGTTGGGAGCAGAATGCATGAGAGGTTGTTGTTGATTAGGGTGAGGTGAATACGGGTGGAATGGAGAAGAGGTACTGCGCACACGATATTCTGGAGCCATGGGAGGATGGGGCCTGTCGTTCTGAAGTTTCTGTTAGCAAAGGATATAGGAAATGTGCGGGCAACGTGGCTTACATGGGCTGGCCACATTGGCTGTGAGGGATCGTAGTTGGCCGCGTAGCTCATGGAAGACTCAGATTGATGCTCCGAATAGGCTTGCATATGGGGCTGGGCACGTGGAGGTCTCGGGTGCGAACCATGCTGCCCAAGGGGCTGTAAAGTACCTGTTCCTCGAGCACGGAGCTGACTCGGAGCAGGAGAGTATCCCCGGTCGTGGCCCACATTGTAACTTTGGCCAGTCGGAGCATAACTAGAAGAGCAACTCTGAGTGCGGAGCGTACTAGAAGTAACCGATTTCGGGCGTGATGGTGGCATATCACAAGTGCCGTCCATGGTGAGGAGAGGATGGTTTGATTCGCCCACAGCATCGATCAGCGACATTTCCCGGCGGTCATGTTTGCGGGTAGGGGGACGGTAGTTGCGTGGAGTTATGGAAAAAAACCCAATATCGCCTGTTTCCATGGTGGTTTTAAGCATGCTTTCCAACGAGCCAGGAGAGGGAAGAACCCCGGAGCCATTGATTCCAATCTTTGGTCGGCGAGGGGTAATGGGAAGTAAGGCATCAGCTTCAGGTATGGTAGGGTCAATCAGAACTGAGGATGATGCAACCCCGCTTAGTGCTGGGCTTGAGGTCGAGGCCGTACTCGGCATGATAAGAGGGGGAGTCGGATCTAGCAAACACTAGAGCCCGACAAGCCCGTCATGCGTCTAGAGCAAGATCACGCACGGCGCAGCGGAGGAGGGGCAAGGCAGCAAGAGAATGCCGCGAGGGATAGCGATGCTGGCTGGAGTGTCTAGAAGCAGACTGCGGCGGTAAGCAAAGAGATACGAGAAATTGATAGAAAGTAGTTGGCGCGTAAAAATATCGTCATACAAGTGCTATGATACGATGCACATCGCTCATGATGGCGTCGATAGCAGGGAAGTCAGGCGCGGCCGAAGCATCACAGCTAAGAAAAAGAGTGGGAGGGGAAGAGAGAGGGGGAGAGAAAATTTGCAGCGGCTCTCAACAAAAGAGGCCAGCAAATGAAAATAGAGACCACGGTCTCCTGTTGCGCAGAGAAGCAACTGCCGTATGGATTGGTTGTTGATCGTGGGCTGGCGATGCGGTAGTTGCTGTTATGGAAAGGAAGAAAAATCAACAAGTACAATACGAGTAAGTAGAGATACAAGCACAACAGGAGAGGCACAGCAGATGGGACACGGCAGATGGTGCGAGAAAAGGTACAGGTACAAGTACAGGTACAGTAGCGCGTGTGTGCATATGTTTACATCCAAGGGACATCTCCAGTCCGATCGGCGCGGGCTAAGAGGCTAAGCAACACGAAGCCGCAGTGATACAGTGAAGGAGATGACGAAGCACAAAACCACAAAAGACAGGCGCAGACATATAAGGATGCATCGCATTTCTGATAGGGGCGTGTAACAAAGCAACAAGTGGACAGTCACGAGAGCCGCAGGTGTGTTCCAGTGAAACTGTGCTGAGCAACGTGACGCGGCACCAGCCCGCCAAAGGTCGTCTCTATGACACGGCAAAAATAACACAAAGCGTATGCCCAGGTGCTCTCCCGCTTATGAGAGAAGAGAGAGCCTGGCACTTTCCCGCCTGTCCAAGCGACAAAACTGCTGGGCGGGCGGCACTGTAGAGCATAAGGCAAGTCCTGTTCCCGTCAAGGCACTACATAGATCCCGCTCCCGTGGAAGTATATCAAAACACACCGCCTCCTATAATGAACAGGCGCCCCTTTTCGCGCCCGACCCACTGGATCAGCTTGTTGGCGCCTTGTGTAATCGCTGCTCGAGATATATTTGGTCCAGCCACGCAGTAAAACTCAAAGGTCGACGTGATCCACGCGAGTGCCGTGGCCTCAGAACTGACAGCATGTAGAAGCTTCATGTGCGCATGCCTGGCATGTACTGCCATGTGCAGCTGGTGATAGGTTGTCATCAAGCGGCGTCTAGCCAGAGGCTCGGCAAATGCTGGGTGCAGCGACGCCATGGTGAACTGGACGTTTGCTTTGGACTTGTAGAGAAAGTGGCTGATCTGGCAGGTGGGCGCAATACTGGCAACCGTCGGCCGTCCAGCCTGGGCGGCTTCTTTGATGATGGCGAGGCTGCCGTTCTTGGAAAGTTGATCGACAACTTCATTTCGCATCGTCTGCAGCTCAAAGAAACTCTCGCGGTCGGGGCTAATCAGAATAATGGCAATGTCTTCTTCGGTCTTTGTCGGCGTCTCGGATGGGGTTGAAGCAGAGCTGGAAGCAGATGCATCTTGTAGACCATCCGAGTCGCCATCAAAAAAGCTGACGTACATGTACAGGTAGCCTTTGTTGTTGAAGGCAGGGAGACAGAGTGGTATCCAGTTTTCGCCTTCGCCGGCTCTCACGCCGCCGGATTGGAAGAGCATGTTGAATATCAAATGGAGATCGCTTGGGTGCAGCGAGTGTCTCCGTGGCCGGATGACACTGACAAGGCGACCACCAGCTACAATCAGGCCATACAACAGCTTTTCAGACCGCAGCTTGAGAAAGGTATTGGTGATGACCAGTCGATGAGACTTGCGTATTTTTAAACATTCCAAAGACCCCAAGAGGGCGGAAGGCGAGCCGCGAGTGAAGTTGTCTGCCAACGATGACAACAAGGGACCAGTGCCTTCTAAGGGTTTGCGCAAGTCGGTCGATGGGCGGTTGGCGAATATGTTGGTGAGAGCCGGGAGGGTCAGAGTCGATAGGATTTGCATGTACAGAGCCTCCAGCTGAGCCCGGAGCTGCGAGTCGCTCTCTCCAAGACGGCTGATGGCTACAAAGTACAAAGGACCCTGGATAGAGATGACGAAGCGTGTATCGCCAGCAGTGAATCCCTGTAGGGGGTCCTTTGATCCCTCGTAGAACGATATAATGGTTTGAACCACACCCATGAAGCCATTGACCAAGCTGAGATCGCCGTGGCGGCTATAAATTGGCTTGCCAGCAGATGAGAGGATCATGTAATGCTTGAGTTTAGACTTCCAGAGCTTCATCCGAGACTCATCCGAGGAAGAGTCTTTGCCAAAGTCTTCACGCCTGAGTTCTGGGACTTCATCAAACTCAGTGTCGAATCCAGCTAAAGGGTGTGTTTCATGTAGGTTGAGTGTCTCAAAGGGCTGTACGTAGCTCGACTGGGAGCGCAATAGATTCCACGCAGGGCTTTTTCGGTTGAAGTCGCCAACCATGAGACTGGCAATGTCCCCAGCAGGCTTATAGGTTGGTGCATAACTGGCAATACTGGCGGAGTCATCGAATTCTGGAACAGCCTTGGATGTCATTGGCGCCATTACCGGAGAAGTTGTACCACTGTGAGATGCTACTGGGGTCGCAGCAGTTGAGGACCGGACACTAGAAAACGTGCCCCTGGAGCCATCAGGAAAGGATAGTGTTTGGATGTCGACGGAGGAAACAGCGGTGGTTGGCCTTGGTCGCAGACGGCTGTCTGGCCTGGTGATGGGGTTTGCGGGTGACATTATACAGCTGGATGACGAGGAAGAGGACGTAGAAGAAAGCGACGGTCGTTTGCTTTTGCCCTTGGAAGAGCTGGCTGGAGGAGGCGTGGAGCTCATGGTTGAGGAGGGGAGCGGCTGGCAAAGGCCACTGGCGGGACGGTCAGCGGAGGGTTGATGATTGAGATATCGGAATAGTCGCTATGGTTTCAAGTGGCCGGGTCAAGTCGGCGAGGGATCGGGACGGCGGCGAAGCAACAGAGATGGCCTGGGGCTATCAATCAGATGCGCTGCTATGAGGCTATTCATAGTAAGCGGCGCAAACGCGTAGCTGGGCAGAGGAGGCGGAGGAAGAAGTGGGAGACGCGCGTAGCACCATGAAGCCAGAGGAGAAAGTAGAGAGCAGAGAATAGAGAGCAAGAGAGACAAAAGGGAGACTCGGCAGAAAAGAACAAAACAGCTCGACGGTGAACGGAGTGATGGGTCAATTCGATCGGGCGGTCAAGGCCAACAATGGCTGCGCTGGCTGCGCTGGCTGGCTGGCTGGAGGGGCAGCCCTGTCTGTCTTTAAAGAGGTCGCTGAAAGTGGGTCCTTGAGTGAAGCTTGGGGCCTTGTTTTGAGCTATGTAGAAAAGCGGGTCACGGTCACAGCAGGAACAGAGACAAGCAATGTACCTAGGTACCTACAACGCTGTATGATATAATGCTGGTGCTGTTCCAGACTTTGACGACGTCTCGTTGAGAGATATTGCTGCCTTGTGAGAGCAAGCACTATGGGGGATTGATAAGTAGTCATATATTCTAATACAGCCTGAATCTGTGCTTCCAGTAATGCATGAGAAACGCCTGGCTTGGGCTCCATACACAACATCCAGTCACGTGACCTGCGCATTGTCGCTCAATGCACCCTAATGCCAGCACGACAGAAGACTGCAACGCGCCGCACGCCCACCAAAGCTTGCCACGAATGAATTACGACGACCTGCGAGAACCATAGCCATAGCCAAAGCTGCAGCCAGAGTGACAGCAACTGCCCCCCCCCCAAATAATGATCTTGAGCCACCACCACAATCTACAACCAGTCTAGAGAGCCTACACCCAGGCAGCGCTCGCTCTAATCGTACCATCGCTGTGCTCCTATAGCTCGAGGAGCTACGTCACAGCCAAACCGATCGAGTCCATCCCGCCGACTCTCGAACCAGTCTCTACCAGAAGAAACCTGCCATGGCGACCTTGGAGCCCGGCTCGGCCGCCCACTCCCCCACTCCGGATAGCTCCGGGCGAGCATCCCCCGTCCCGCGCCAATGGCGCAACCAACTGAGCTCAGGTAAGTCGCCCATTATATTGCTACCACCCCGTACAGCACGTCCCCGCTAACACACGTCCAACGCCCCCCTCCCCACCCCCATTCCAGGCGATCACCCCGCAAAGTCCGACAAAGCCTTCCGTCGATATGCCGTCGTTGTTGATAAAGCTCTTGCCCTCTTTGAGACCTCGCTCGACGAATGGGCCGACTACATCTCCTTCCTCAACCGCTTGCTCAAGGCTCTCCAGGCCCGCACAGCCACCATGACCTCTGTGCCATCTCGAACCATGGTGGCTAAGCGCCTCGCCCAGTGCTTAAATCCACAACTGCCGTCAGGCGTGCACCAAAAAGCACTTGAAGTCTATGGCTACATCTTCGACATGATTGGACCCGAGGGCCTGTCCCGTGATCTTCCTCTATACCTCCCCGGCCTGGCGACAACCCTCTCGTTTGCGTCACTTTCTGTACGCGAGCCGTACCTGGATCTGCTGGAACGCTATTTCCTGAACTTGTCACCCACCGCTCTCCGACCAGCAATGAAATCAATAATACTCGGCCTTCTGCCCGGCCTCGAAGACGAAAGCAGCGAGGACTTTGAGCGCACTCTAAAGCTTGTTGGCTGCTTCAAGGCTGCCATCCGCCCACCCAGTGCTCAAGACATTGTTCCTGGCCATTCTACTGGCGATGATTTCTTCTGGCAGGTGTTTTTCCTGGCGTCCATTACCGGGCAGAGCCGACGTCCCGGTGCTCTCGCTTACATGGTTCGCAACCTGCCGCGACTTGGCCAGCCATTGTCCGCGTTATCGGGCGCAGATGCCGGTGTCAAGCAAGGCGCAATCTCAGACAAAGACAGAGAACTTATAAACCACTTGCCAGAGCTTGCGGCCATGGTAACATCTCCCGAACCCGGGCTTCTTTTGCGCTCCTTTGCAGCAGGCCTCCAGGACGAACAGATGCTGATTCAGCGCGGGTTTTTGGATCTGCTGGTCACTCATTTGCCTCTCCACTCCAGCGTACTGCAATCAGTAAAGCCAGGAGATCTAGATCTCTTATTGCGTGCAGCTGTTAGTGTAGTCATCCGCCGCGACATGAGTCTCAACCGACGTCTATGGGCATGGCTCCTGGGCCCTGATCCGGCGGCAGAAGTTGAGACGGAAACCGATGCTGACGGGGCTGGGTTAGACTCTCCTCCCCAGTCTGCGTCAGATCCGCGCAGTTTTGCTGCCAAAACAGCCTATTTTCAAACCTACGGTCTTCCGCACCTCGTCTCAGCCTTGCTCGGCATGATCAACAACCCCAATCAAGACTTGACGGCTACTGAGCGCGCGCGACCCTTCAGAATATGTCTTTCTCTCATGGACCGATGGGAAATTGGCGGGCTGATAGACAGAGACGTGTTCTTGCCCATTATTGACAGTGTGCGCAAGTTCAAGAACACAGCCAGGACCAGGGCAGAGTTCCAGGAAGTGCTGCGCAGTGCCAGTGTCTTTTTTGACGGCGCTGAGACGGGCCTCATTTTCAAGTCTCTACATGACCTTACTATTCAGGCCATCACAGAAAAGAAGCTGCGGACTGACGATGAACGGCTAGATGACATTCGGCTAGCAGCCTTCATCCTGGCCAACTTTAACGTCCGCGAGGAAGAAATGGTTACACTGCATGCGCCTATGCTTGCTGCTTCGATTCTCTGTCGCGCCAAGGACATCAAATATGGCCGTTTCAGCACATTGGTCGGCCCAGCTGTTATCAAAGAAGCTCTGGGAGTTGTTCTAACCCTTGTGGAACTGGTGCCCTCTCGAGCTTTCGCCATGATAGAGGACGAGAAGATGGTTAAAGCCACAGACCCGGACGCGGCAATTTCACAGGCCATTGGCCACTGGTACGAGGAACATCAAGGGAACACCGAAGAGACTGAACCCCCGTACAGCCCGCTCAAGATTGAAGCGATTCTATTCAACCAGGCATGCTCTGCCTTTAGCGCCAGTCTACAGGCGCCACAACACACTGCTGTGGTGGTGCAGCGCTACGATATTCTGGCTCAGCTGCTGAGCAAAATCCCTATGAACCAGCACACAACTACGCCGCTGCATGACGTCATTGACTCTATTCGCACGGGCCTGCTCAAGTACCCCACCATCCCCTTTCCCACCTTTGCTGCTATGCTTGCCATGGCGACCCAGATCTTCACCGCGGGTCAGATCACAGCACACGAACTAAGTGGCCACGTACCAGTCTTTGTCAAGCATGCATGGTCATATTTGGCAGCTGGGGATCCCAAGTATCATGTAGAGGTTGTGCGCGCACTATGGCTGCTACAGTCAGCGCTCTCGGCAAACAAGCGTGACATTGAGGCTGCGCTATGTGGGCTAATTGTGCAAAACGACCAGAACGGAAGCTTTGCGGCCCGGTCTTCAGACCCAGGCCGCACCTTTAGCGTTTTGTGGTCACACACGCTGCAGGATCACGCTCCCGAGAGACGCGGCTCCAAGACTCCTGCCGGTGTTGGATTGGTGGACCTCAACAAGATGGTGACCAGTGAGCCTCGCTTGGCGGGTGCTGATGCATTCCATGTGATGCTGACTCAGCCGCTGATGTTGATGTTGGATGCTCTGCTGGATGAGCGCACGCAGCTTTACATGACAATCAAGACGTGGCTGAATACTACAATTGGGCTAGATCGTCTCCTCTTTGTATTTGTCCTCAAGTTCTCAGAGCTGCCCTTCCTCAGCAAGAACGGCCCCGTTCTGACCGACACTGGCCTCCAGGATCCCATAGTGTCGGAAGAAGACGACGTCGACATGTGTTTGTATCTTGTCCGTACGTTGTCCAACGTCCTTGACGTAGCGCCTGATTTGCTGTGGTCTCTCATGACATCCAATAACGTCTCAGACCCGCATTTCTTTGGCCGTGTTTCCAAGATCACAGGCAAGGAGGAGGTCACCATGCAAGAGCTTTTTGTGCACGTCTGCATGCACTGTATTGTCCGCAATCACATGCCTGATAACTCGGATCTCAGGGAGCGTGAATCGCAGCTTTGCCGCGCGGCGCTGACTCTCTTGGCCCAGCTTCTTGGCAGCAGCTACTCCGACTCACTGGCCCAGCTTCACCTCCAAGACGCCCTGATTTCACGACTGCACCAGTCACTCTCAGGACCCGAGCCGTATGTGCAGGTTCTTCTTCTGGAGGTAGTTCTAGCAGCACTGAAGCTCAGTGCCAAGGCCGAACCACCTGCTCCAGAGACTCTGGCCGAGGATAAATGGATCCTGAGTCCTGAAACTGCCGCCTCCAAGAGGCCAGCTCTCCCCATATCGGCTTCTACAACATCGCTGGCGACGTCGGCGCCCTCTCTCAAGATTCCCGCTCTCCCCATGAAGCCTGCACCTCCGCCTGCTTTGCTTAAGTGCCTTCAGGCTGGTCTGGTTTCACAAAGCACCCGGCCCGTGTTGGATAGCTGGATTACTTTTCTTTCAGCATGTCTGCCTCTGTACCAAGACTCCATTTTCCAGGTACTCATTCCTTTGGTGGAAACATTCTGCACACAGATTGGCGAAAACTTTCAGTCTTTGCAGGTGCTGTTTGGTCGAGGGCTTGTCCAGGTGCCGGCCGTATCCAACGGACCCGAGCTGACCTTGGTCGCTCTCATCAACGGCCTAGAAGATGTGCTCATCACAGCCCATATGCAGCTCTTGATTGAGGAAAAACAAGCTGTAGCCAGCAAGAGCCCCGACCAGCCACAGGGCTTTTTCGGAAACATGGTCTCGGGCGTTTTTGCGACTGATGCCCAGCAAGCCCGCAGTGCCACGGCCAATGACCGGCTAACGGTTTACCTGGCGTTCCAGGATGCTGTGCGCGTGTGTTTTCGCATATGGTCGTGGGGCCAAGGCAGTGATGCCGCCGGACTGGACCAGTCCTCGGGCGCTTCTTTTGCCTATACGTCACTGCGCATACGCAACCGGGCCCGACGCCTGCTCGAACGCCTGTTTACAGCCGAAACCCTTGAGTGTCTTGAGACGGTGATTGAAATATGGCGCAAGGCGTATGGTAGTGGTAGCATTGGCCATGGGAGTGGAGGGTCTTCTTCGTGGGATAGACACCAAAAGGGAATGCACAGTGGTGCTGGAGTCATCAAGCTGTTCCCGGCTCTTGACGGCTCCCGGCCCAAGAACACAATGCCTGCGCTGTTTGATGCCATTTACAGCCGCACCAACCCTTCAGCGCTCGACCCGTCGCGCAAATCGACGCTGACCATCTCGCTGCAAGACGCCGACCTGGCCATTTTCCTCAACGAATACGCACGCTCTCTAGAGGACGACGCCATGGATGAGATTTGGACTGACTGCATGACCTTCCTGAAAGATATCCTGGCCAATCCATTCCCCCACCGGCAGATTCTGCCTCTCTTGCTGGACTTTGCTGCGACGCTGGGCGCAAAGGTTGAAAAGACCAACTTTGGCGAGTTGCGCAAGATGCGCCGCGAGCTTGGCGATATTTTCTTGCGGCTGTTGACAGCGATCTTCACTACGCGTCCTCTCACGTACTCCGAATCCGCTGCGCCAGCGCCGTCTGAGAAGGGCGTGGTTGTGGCTCTGACGCCGTCTGAAAAGGCAGATGACGTCATTGGCATCCTCGCTGACATCGTGCCCAATCTTGCCAAAATCCTGGTTGAAAACGACCGTGTCTTGTCTGCTGCTACGACGATATCTACGAATGTCCTTCAGCCTCTGTTGAAGTCCAAGTTCTTCCCAGAAAGCGTCACGCCCAGCACCGTGCGACTCTTTTCCGAGCTCGCGCGCGTTCCCCAGAACCAAAAGAATTGGCGCAAGGATATCAGCGATGCTTTCAACGACTCGCGCTTTTTCGCGAGCGACTTGTCGCTGGTTGAAAAGGACTGGCTGCCGCTTCTCCGCCAGTGGATCACCGCTGACAAGGACCGTATGGCCGAGCTACTTTCGCGCATCACCCCGCCAACTACCGCTGGTATCGTGTTCGGCGTGGGTGCTACCAGTGCGCGTCTCGAGGCCGACCGGCGCACCCAGCTGAATCTGCGCCGCATTGCAACCTTGATTCTCGCATCATCAGAAGACGCCTTTGTCTCGGACCTGGAGAGCATCGCTGCCAAGCTGACGGAGTTGCTCACAGCTACTGCCACATCTTCGCCTTCCTCCGCCACCCGTGCCGAGATCTACATGCTTCTCCGCGCGCTTGTCCTGCGCACCAGCGCCATCAATCTGGCCATGCTCTGGCCCGTGGTCAACACCGAGCTGCACGCGGCTTTGGCGTCCATCGTCGCTACCGAGGGCACGTCTGCCTACGAAACGTATCCCGTGCCTGCCATCCTACAGGCATGCAAGCTACTTGATGTGCTTCTTTGCGTAGCTCCCGACGACTTCCAGCTGCACCAGTGGCTCTTTGTCACCGACACCATCGACGCCGTCTATCGGCCAGAAGCATACCGTCCCGTGGCGCTCGCTGACGAGCTATCCGAAGAGCTGGGCCAGGTGGCAGCCAGTGGCGTGTCGGCGCCGGGCATCGAGTCTGTGGTGCATCTGCTCGCCGGCAGCCCGCGCAAGAGACCGCTGATTGGCCAAGGGGGCGATTCGGTAGAGAAGAGGGAAGAGCTGGTGGCGCGTGTGCTGCAGCCCTTTTTCAGCCAGCTGAGCATCTTTGCTTTCGAGAGCACTTATTCAATGGGCGCGTTGGACAAGGAGTTTTGTGTGCGTGGGCTGCTGAAGGATCTGTTTGATGAGCGGACGATAGTCAAGGGCCTGTAGTGAGGGTTAGGCGGGCTAGCGCTAGCGCTTCAGGATGCAATTGTACGACGCCGGAGTGGAAAAGCCCGGATAAAGACCAATGGAGACGTCTGTTTTATTATCAGTTGTGTATAGATGGATGTGCTGTGAGCCCGTCGAGCTATGTCTGCTCCCCTGTTTCCTCAGGGTTCTGCCCTGGCAGATATGCCACCAGTGCCTTGGATGCGCCGTTCATGCAATACTGCACGACATCGACCTTCTCGCTGCCGTCTGGCACCAGATCGGCAATCTGGCGCAAGTCGCTTGTCCGAGGCAGAAACAAGGCGTGATCATAGCGTCGGTACGCGCCGTGCAGGTCGGCTAGATTGTACGGCTGCATGCCGCTCAAGTCAAAGACCTTGTCGGAGACATATCCCGGGCCACCCCACGGCGGGCTGGCGAAGATGACAGTGTTGGCCGGGCCGACGCGCAGTTTCTTAGGCAGCTTCTTGGGCCGCGTAGCTGCTAGGTCGAGCAGGGCAAAAGAATCGCCGTGTACAAAGGAGATGGTCTCGGGCGATACGCCGTAGAGCGCGGCGTTGCGCTGCGCACAGGCAATGGTGGAGGCATCGCGCTCGACGCAGATGACATGTTCCCAGCGGCCGGAGAGCGCAAAGGCAATGGAGTTACCGCCAATGCCGCCGAAACAGTCGATGATGACGGTTTTCGACGGGTGCATCGGGGACATGTCGTAGGCGATTTGACTGAGAGGCGTTAGTATGGGAGGGGGCGAGAGACTGGCGGGGAGAAGAGAAGTGCCGGAGAGCACTGGGTAGTTTGCAGGTAAGAGAAGCTTGAGCAATCAGAGTATCGGGAAACAATATAGCATGCGTACTTTGCGATGGGCTCTGGTGTGACGCCAAACCAGGCATCGTCGGTGAAGAGGACGCCCTCGTCGTATAGCGAGAAGATGGAATATCGCTGGGCCCAGTATCTATAATGCGCTGTTAGTCGCCCGATCCAAGCCTCCGCAAGAGACGCCGACGTACTTGGAAATGTGCTGCGGCACGTCTTCGCGCTTATCAAAGTGCACGCATTGCGGCGTCAGAGGAAGATCCTCGGTCAAGAGCTTGACCATGGCCGCTTGATGGGACAGGACGTGCAGGTTTCGCTCGAATTATCTCAGGAGACAAGCGAGACAAGTGACATCGGCCTTGGATAGAATGAAGCGCGCTCGATATTGCAGCCAAAAGTCGCAGCCAAAAGTCGCAGCCAAAGACACGCTTTCAAAGTCACGCTTTCAAAGTCGCGATGCGAACTTTCACATGTCGTTGACTTTGCGCCAGCTTTGCGATCAAATGAGGAAGGAGCGCGGCGGTGTGGCGTCTGGTGTGGCGCACCCTCATGTCCACTGCAAAACGCCACAATAGCTTGATGCCAAGTTCGATACCGTATGCATCATCGTCATCAACGCAATTCGAGCTTCATTTCGCTGTGAGATCTCGTCTTTCCGACAATCTTTTCTTCCCCGAGACTTAGCCGACTCAGTCCTCGTCATTCTCTTGTTCCCTTTTGCCCAGACTCTCCCGCTGGATCCGCCGCTCCCATGTTCAACGCTTTAAATCGCTTCATCTCCAAGCTCGATGGCGAGTCGCCGCAACAGGCAGCCGCACGCCAGGCCTCGCTGTACGGCTTCCAGGTGCTGCGCAACACGAACCTAGAACTGGCCGTTGAGCCGTGGTTTGATTTCATAATCGGCATCAATGGCCGGCCCATTGACAACCCCGACCCGAGCCTGTTTGCGAAAGAGGTGCGCAACTGTGGCGGTGCATCGGTAATGTTCACCATGTGGAACGCAAAGGTACGTGATATCAGCCCGCGCGCCTCTGGCCTTGTATCCCGCAGCCGAGACTTGCTTGCTAACTCCCCGTCGACCAGGGCGAACGCACGCGCGACCTGCACGTCCCCGTCCCGGTCGAAAGCCGCTCCCTCGGCATATCCCTCCAATGGACGCCTCTTGCCGTCGCCGCCAACGTCTGGCATGTTCTCGACGTAGCTGCCAACTCGCCCGCCGACCTCGGCGGCCTCTTGCCCTACGGCGACTACATTCTGGGCTCGCCCGACGGCATGCTCTACGGCGAGAGCGGGCTCAGCGAGCTCGTCGAGGCCCACCTCGGCATGCCGCTGCGCCTGTTTGTGTACAACAACGAGTACAATGTCTCGCGCATCGTCACGATCCAGCCTGCGCGCGACTGGGGTGGCGAAGGCATTCTCGGCTGCGTGCTGGGATACGGCGCGCTACATCGTATTCCCCCGCCGTTGAGTGAGCCGACCACGGCCCCCGGTGAGACCATGTTCGACAGCAATAGCGGGCACGGTTTTGCAGAGAGCCAGCTCACACCTAGCATAACGGCAGACGGCTTCACGCCCGTCAGCGCAGCGGCACAGGCCGCTTCAAGCGCCAGTTTTGTCCCTGCCATGTCGTCTGAGAACGCTTCCCCGCTCAGTCCCGGCAACGCGCCTCACATCATCCTGCCGGCACAGGCTGGGCCGCCGCCAGTGGGCGGCGCGGTACCTGCTCGCAAAAAGAGGGAGAAGCCGGCCCATGCAAAGGCGGATTTCATGGACGATTACTTCAAGGAGGAGGAAAAAAAGAGTCGGGACGCTGATAATGCGCCCAGCAGAAGTGCTACCCCGCTGCAGCCGCCGCCCAGGGCCGGCGGTGCTGGTCTGCCGCCTCCTCCAAAAGCGTCGACGCCACAGCCCAGTAGCCCACCCAAGGCAGCAGAGGAGCAATAGCGTCAATGTTGTATCAGTTGTTTGTAATAGCACCAATATTGTATCAGATGTCTGCGATAGAAGCATTTGCCGGTTACAGTGGTTACAGTACGGAGGCCGAGTGCATTCATGGCGCATAAGGATTTCAACGCATATTCATATTCATATGTATGTTCATGTTTATCTGGTGCTGGGGCATTTCCTCCGTACTACACTATCATGGTTGATGTGCAGACTTGTTGAGTTTTGTGACTATTTGAGAATCGGTGGTGGCATGGCACCGATGGACGATGACGTAAAGGCGAGTCTAGTTGATGAAGTTGATGCAGAAAAAGTGTAGAATGAGGCTGCAGCCCACAAAGTCGGCGAATGCTCTGCGCGAGAGAATGTTAGCAGCAGCTCGGCGAGGGACAGCTTGCATATGGGAGAAGATGCTTACCGTTCGGGTGACACTTCGGGGAACTCGGTCTTGTTGCTGGCAGTGGTCTGGACACGGAGCGAGGCTATTTGGAAAGAGTTAGTTGGCGTATCAGCTACCGCATTGGTCGGGAGTGCAGGGGCCTACCAGTGAGGACGAACTGGCCAACAGTAGCACTGAAGCCAGACAGGAAAGCGTTGAAGGGCTAGAGACAGTAGAGTCAGCGAGAGGCCAATGGATTTGCACCTACAGGGTCCGCGCCGGCTTCGGCCCGGCTCGGTACCGGGGAACCTACATAGTTGCCAGCAAGCACGCAGTACAGAAACTGCAGTGCGCCGACGACGACGAGGAATACCATGAACACATCCAGCAGCTTTGTCCGTTGCGGCGTCGTCTTGAGGTAGTGTGCGCAGATGTTTCCCAGCACCTTGTTCCACTGCTGCGCCGGTTCCGTGGAGGAAGCAGACGCCCTGGATGATGTGGCTGCAGAAGCCGTGGTGTTGGCGGTGGCGGACGTCGGGACAGCGGCCGATCCGGCAGCCGGGGAGGCATCGCGGTTAATGGTCTTCTTGGCCATTGTAGCTTTGCTGGTGTGTGTGTGTGTGTGTGATGGCGGACAGGGGAGTGGCAGTATGTGTCGAGAGTGCGATAGTCGGCTGGCAGATGGCGAGGCGTATATCAGGGAGCAAAGTGAAGTGGTGAATGCGCTTGCGCTATCAAAAAGCTGGCTTGGCTGTCTCGTGTTTCGAGAGCTTGCGTGCGCATGAATCCAGCTCAAGCTCAGTGAACACGCAGCTTTACGCCACAAATCTGACGTTCGTGCCTAGGTTGCTAAGCTTCGGTGTGCGTGCTTGCCTGATCCCTGCCCAAGCTTCAAGTGTGGCGCAGTGTGGCGCTTCCCATGCTTCGGGATTGGAGAGCTCAAAATGAGACGGAGCATCGCATCTTGGACCGAAGGACTCGCGAAGATACGATGAATACAAGATTTGCTTTTTGTCCACGTAGAAACTCGTCGTTTCCTCCTGTTTGACCTGCACGCCTTTTCCTTCACAATGGTTCGTTTGGTGTGGCTTTACGGCTATCCAGGTATTCCTCTTGCTTGCTAACACGCCACTCCAGTCTCTCATCACCACCTCCTACATCCTGTCTGTCCTCACGGCCGCCGGTGGCATCGCCGGCTACGCCCGCACCAAGTCCATCCCGTCCATTGCCGCCGGCTGCACTGTCGGTGCTCTCTGTACGTAATCTCTCGCTCCGCCACGTCTTGCTCCCGGCGCTGACTTTCTGCAACTGTCGTCAAGACGGTCTCGGCGCCTACCGCCAGCAGAACGACGCCCCAGGCGGCATTGAGCTGAGCCTGCTTGCCTCTGTTGTCCTGGGCGGTGCGTCTATCCCGCGTGCTCTGCGTCTGCGCAAGCCCGTGCCCATGATGCTGAGCGTGCTTGCTACCGTCGGCATGATTACCTTTGGCAAGGCCTACTCCGAGAAGGCGTAGATTACAGTGATTGCTTTCAAATAATACACGACTATCCATGCATATTGTACAAAATTGGGTGGTCCAGAGCGTACAAACAGGACGTGGTGCAGGCAATGCGGTGGTTCCCGGAATTCTGTCTCTACACCAGTCCACGTGCTTCCCCATCAAACTCCCAGAACGCCAATAACAT
This sequence comes from Thielaviopsis populi, assembly GCA_017591655.1. Lineage (NCBI taxonomy): Eukaryota > Fungi > Ascomycota > Sordariomycetes > Microascales > Ceratocystidaceae > Thielaviopsis > Thielaviopsis populi. The sequence goes on along the minus strand of JADILG010000048.1, from coordinate 6,531 downwards.
ACAAAGGTTCGAGGCTCCACGCTGTTCCCACCGAAGCGGCCAGAAACGAGACAAGTAGGCCCCCATCTCTCCTCCTCGCCTCGGCTCACAGACCAAGCTCGCGCTCCTTCTCCTTGATTCTCTCCCGGCGCGCCAGCGCCGTCTCCCGGTTCTTGGAGGCGCGGATAGCGCGCTGCTCGCCCAGACACTTGTTGACTTCGGCCTTGGCACCGTTGCACTGGCCGAGAGACTTCCACAAGAAGCCGCGCGCGTGGCACTCTTCGAGGGCGTGGATAACGTCCCAACAGGCTAGAGAAGATTTTTTGAGCAGTTAGCACATGCGTGGTGGAAAAGTTTTCAGAGCCGACTCACGAATGTTTGCGGGCTTGTGAAGATGTGAGTGCATGGTGGTGGTTGCTCTGCTGTATGCTTGTTCTAAACGGGAAATACAGTACACAAGAGTGGCCTGGTTTCGTTCTTGGGGTTCCTGTTGGTAATGCTGCACGAGGCTGTTTTGTTTTATCGTAGCATACGTCAGATGATAAATCGAGAACCCTAATAGACCCTAAAACCCTAGCGAGTCACCAGAAACCCCAAGATCACACCCCACTATTCTTCAGGGCCTCGTCTCTCTCCCCCACCACGAAGCTTGCGTACGTGAGATCTTCAGCATCACATAAATGCCAGCCTTGGGATCACGCAACTATCAAATCTTGGAATATTCCTCGTATATCCGAGATCATATCTTGAGTTCTTAGTCATGTCGGCCCAGGCAAACAAGAAGCAAAACGGTGAGTCCAGTCATGTATTGGCCGTCAAGGCCAGCAATCAACGAACCACGCTTGGCTTGTATTTCTAGATGCTAACCAGCCTCTACACAGACCTGCAGGCGCAGTACACCACTTACAAGAACACCCTGCAGCAGCTGGCCAGCAAGATTGGCGAAATTGAGCAGGATACAGAGGAGCACAAGTATGTTGTCATCATGTCATCAAGTCCCAGGCGGGACGCCCATACGTCGCCCCAGAATACGCGGGGGCCGGCCAGAGCCCTTGAACGGAAAACGAAACATGGGGAACTGACATATGTCACAGGCTCGTTTTGGACACCTTGGATCCTCTTCCCGGCGACCGCAAGTGCTTCCGCCTCATCAACGGCGTGCTTGTTGAGCGGACAGTGGCAGATGTCAAGCCACTACTGAAGACCAACGCCGAGGGGCTGGCCAAGGTCTTGGAGGATCTTGTCAAGCAGTACAAGCTCAAAGAGGATGAGCTGCAGAAGTGGAAGGTTTGTCAATCCCGCACTCAAAAACACCAGCCCTGGATGTCTGATGATGCCGAACGTATGCTAACTCGGGCCGGCGATACAGAAGAAGAACAATGTCCAGGTAGTGCAGTCATAGCCGGGGTGGAGATACACATGTACCATCAATCTCAAAAAAAGACTTGGCAGGTCTCTTTTTGCTTGATACCAGCACTAAGGCTTGAACCCAAGCCCGTATTTACATGACTCAGTGCTTTGGGCCTGCTTGCTTCACACACCATCGTGGAACAGGCCCTGGATGCAAATTTAGTGGACACGCGTACTTTCTGTCACAGCAAGAACGGGCCTGGCTTCATGTGGTATAGGTCGAGCATTTGTGACTGTGTATAGTGCCTCCCTCGGCGCACGTTAAACACCGGATGAAGCAGCTTTCAATATGTAGAGGGTTGAAATGATGCTATATGGCTGGCATTGTGTGAGTGCCTTTGAGCTTGGGTCAGGCACGTCCTAGGCTACAGGTGTGAGAATGCAGTGTGTGTATATTGTATAGACACCAGTATTGGCATAAGTATATAGGCACAAGTACAGGTAGAAGAACAGGTAGAAGTACAGGTAGAAGTACAAATACAAATACAGGTACAAGAGAGAAACAGCGAAAGACCCTGCAGCAAATGCTGCTGCCGCTCTGGCAGGAGGTACATAGGTGCACGGCTGGCCTCATTTCTATTGGCTACTCAAGTATCTCGGGGCTTGACACAGCGAATGCAAGAGCTTCCTTCATGATGCTTGATTGAGCAACTACGACCTTGGACAACCTCCTTGGAATTTGAGACAGAAGCAACTGTAGTACTAGCCAGGTGACGGAGTACCCCACTAATGCACACAGCTAAAAAATACATGGATTAGCGTACTAATGTCTGCGGGAGCACAGGTACCTGCTGTTAGCACGGGACTGGCTTTCACATGGCTGCAATTCCAAGCTTGTGAACATCTCTATTTTTTTTGTTCTCCGACACATTTTCAACAGAATCAACCCCACGTCATTTTCTCTCCCATTTTTTCTTCCCCTTCCGCGTCCTTCATGTCCTGAGCTCATTGCCGCCATTGTCTCAACTATCGCCTAACCCGAACGCTATACCGCTGTTGCCGAACCATTTTTCTACTCGCTGTAAGTCAATCAGTCCTCCTCTGATTCCATATGGCCGTTGCCCGGCTGGTCTACTCCAGTCGCGTCTGTGATGCGATGCGAATGCCATGCGAATGCCATGCGAATGCGATCCAAATTCGATCCAGCATTCATTGAATCAACACCACCGCCCGCCAGTGCTGGATCCACACGCCTTGCCACGCCACGCCTAATCAATGGGCTTGGCCTGTCTTTTCATGGGCCTGCACAAGCAGGCGACGGGTATCGCAGCAGCAGCCTTGCTGTCGACCTTGTGACTCGCGTCAATAGCGACTTGAGTGGCTGGCATCGCCGTGGGCATGATGACAAGAGTCCCGTGGATTAGGTGTGCTGCCTGTACTGTTTGTGCTGTATGTGCTGTGTGTGCTTGTCCGTTTGCGGGATGGCGCTACAACCTGGTCTGCTTGGCCATCTTGCTTGCAGGTTTACACTGGACACTGGAAACTATGCTCTGTGCTGTGCTGTGACGTCCAGCAGCAGCAGCTTGGTGTAACCAACTTAGTGCACGTTAACAGCCAATCCAGACAAATGAGACAAAATCTAGACATGACTGGCCACCCCTTTCTGCATCATCACAAGTTTACACACATACATACACTGGAAATCATCCAGGCATAGCCATGTTGCAAAGACTAATTGCTCCTCGTTCTAGATAACTCACCCGCAGGCCTTCTCATAGCCTTCTAAGCGAATGACGTCTTTTGGCTTGGGGCCTTCTCTTCTTTCTTTCGTCACAGACCATCACACTCTTGTAATTGGGTACATTGAACGTTCTTTTGCTATACAAGAACCGAACAACCACAGGACCAATCAACTCGGAATTTGACCCTCCACCACTTGCATCAACATCATTACCTTCACAGACCCCCTTCACAGGCCCCGGGCTAGCATTACAGCGTAACGCAGCCGTATACAGGCGCATCTCTGTACATTACACGGCCAGCCATCACTACTCCTCATCACAAAGGTTGAGCGGCAAAGGCCCACCACCCCTCCACGTCCACGTCCACGTCCACGTCCACGTCCACGTCCACGACCAGCGGGCCAAGCCAGGCTTTTGTGTGTGCGCCAGAAACCAATCTTTCCCAATCACAGTCTGCGAAATTAGTCACATTCGCCTCTTCGAATCACAGTGTGGCTTTGCTGTTTCCACTGCCAATCGGGGATTCGAGCAACACAAGGACCCATTCGACAAAGCTGTTCTTCTACGTGTTCTTGCCGGCACGTAATCACTAACCTTTACGCGTGTGCATATATAAAGGGCTATCCGCTGTTCACATATCGCGTCCCGTCTCACCATGTCGGACTCGCCTCAGAGCCAGAACCAGAACCAGAACCAGACGCTGCCTCCTACAGAGGTTGACCATGCTGGGCATGATGTTGAAGCTGACGATCAAATGAACGAGGGTCAAGATCATACTGGCACCGGCCTGGGCTTTGACTTTGAAGTCAAGGAGCAGGATCGGTGGCTGCCTATTGCCAATGGTGAGCATTTCTTTTGCCTGCATCCTGTCCCTCACACTCCATTTCCCCATTTACCGGCCTCCTCTTTTGGGTGAGGCGCTTTGTACACCTTCGTTTTCTTCCCTGCCAGTGCCATGCATGATGCGTGTCTCCTACTGCTTCAAATCAAAACCAACACCGCTACTGCCGCATGGCACCCAGTCTCTGTACCATGTTGCTACCGGCGCCACGGATATCATGCACCTCCTGTTGCTAGTGCTCGCGAAAATTATTCGATACATGTGCCGCCATTTCTTGCGCTTATCATGTCTACTGCGTTTTTCTCCATGTTGAGCTTTGTAAACAACCACAGCACTGAGCACGCTAATGTGTCTCGCACCGCAGCCCAAATAGTTGTGCTACGTCGAGCGTGCAGATTTCAACGTGGGAGAGATAACAAGGCAGGATATACATGCCCTAGCACATGACAACGTACAGCATGATACAGCAGAGAGAGCACTGCAGCAACAAGGCCTGCATTCGGAAGCCTCGATACGATGCGGCTGGGTATTCATACCGCTTCTGCTTCTTGGTTCTACTGTTTGTGCCTAGCCCACCATCACATGCAGCCTCGGAACTACTATATAAATATCCGAACGGCTCAAAGCACGGTACATATGGACATTGTTCTTTGTTCCAGCTACCACCTCTTGCGCTCGACCATAACCGCGTCCCTGTTCAGTTACCATACCATTAGCCTGGCCGCGCCTCCACCATGTCCGATCATTCATCACTCCAAGAAGGGGTGTGCGGGAAGACAACGGACCCCGATCACGGCCACAACGACAGCAACGAAGACGGCAATGAGCGGGAGCGGACACCGACAGACAGAGAACCGACACCCAAAATCCCCATAAAAGCGTCAAAGGAGAAATCACAGGCCAAAGCGGCCCGGCATCAAGCAAAAACGGACGAAGTAGACGCTAACATTCGAAATTTTGCTCCAGTTGCTCGTATCATGAAGCACGCTTTGCCCGAGAACGCCAAGATTGCCAAAGAGGCAAAAGAATGCATGCAAGAATGCGTGAGCGAGTTTATTTCTTTCATCACAAGCGAAGGTGAGCAAAGAGAGACTTCCGATGGAGTCTTCCCATGGGAAATACTGTTCTTGCTGGAAAGCTGCACATGACTAACCTGTACTCGATGCCATGGCACTATGACAGCCTCTGAAAAGTGCCACCAGGAAAAACGCAAGACGGTGAATGGCGAAGACATTATTTTTGCCATGACGTCTCTTGGGTTTGAAAACTACGCCGAGGCCCTCAAGATTTACCTGGCAAAATACCGTGATGTGAGTTGTTTGGTTGTTGTTGGCGTTGGCGTTGGTGTTGTCAAGCTGCCTGGTCGGCGATGTTGATAGCTCGTTTGGCTAACACGCAAACTGCAGACCCAAACCCCTCGCGAGCCTCCGCCGCGCCCCGCCAGCCAAGAGTTTGGAAGCAGCTCGACTGCTGCGAACCTTGCCGAGTTCGATGCTGGCGGCGCGCAACAAGCGTTCTCGACGACCGAGAATGCCGAAGGCGCGGCTGATGCAGGCTTCACGTATCCCAGCGCCGCCGCCGGAGCCACCGGCGAGCCGAGCTTCTAGGGGTCTGTCTACAGACAGTGACGGGTCTGGGAAATCGGCACGGCGGGACTGTTGGGGCTGTTTGATATCGCATAGTTTTGGAAGAGGCTGTTGTCTGTTCCTCGGGTCCAGCTGGACGCAAACGGGTTGCCAGGAGTTTGCGTTTTCTTTTTCGAGTTCTACGTTGATTTATCCTGAGCTGTTCTAATATGTTTCTGTTTTATTATTTCTTTTTTCTGAATTCATATTCCTGCCGGCTCACGAACATCCTTCTTGTGCTTTTTGTTTCGCCAGAGTTTTGCTAGCCGTCGCCATGTCGTGGATGTGCAGGCTAGGCCAGGACTTTGGCTACAATTTGGCGGGGCGTTACCCAGCCATTTTCGTAGAAGCGGCCAGTTGCTAGGCACACAAGAACATTCACTCGCGGCTGTCTTCGAGATCTCTCGTGTATTCTGCGCACCACAATCTTCGCCGATCACATCGCATCGCAACAAAACAAGCAGACGTCATGATAGTGCCTTGATATAGACAGCTGATGACGGCTGTCACGCCCCACTATTGTAAAATTCTGCTATATAGACAGCTGTCCGGACCCGCTTTTCCTGCCTGGCAGCGGAAATCCTACGATTCCCTCATGTTCTTCATGTCTCTTTGAGTATAGGCTCCTTCCCTTCCAGCTCGTGCCTATTCCAACAGGTTTGCATGCAGATTTTTTTTTCCTCTGCACATTTCTTTTTGCTGCTTCTGGCAACCCGGAACTGCGATCCTTTTTTTTTTTCCAAGCTGCCAGTCGCTCTTTATCTTGTGCCAGTCGAGATACACTTTGCTGTCAATAGGCTTTGCTCAGTTTCCTGGCTGCCTGGCTCTTTGGGCGTCAACCTCTTTCTCTCCCTCTCTCTCTGCCTCCCTCCGCCCACGGTGTCTCGTTTTACCCTCGACCCCCCCCCCCCCCCCCCCCCAACAAACAAAACCGCACGCAGAGGCGCGCGGCGGGGGGGTAGGGGGAGCCGAGGCGCACCCACGGCGGGCGGGC
>JADILG010000047.1:0-59845 GCA_017591655.1 Thielaviopsis populi | reverse complement strand
GGGTAGACGTTGTTGGATTGTTAGAATATAACATGATGAAAGCTAGTTTAGTCAGGAAGGTAAGCATGTTGATGGTGCATTTTGTTTAGTGGTAAATAAGTGCATAAACGGTTAGTTTATTAAGGAGGTTAAGTTACTATTCTCCAACTCCTCCCAATCCGTGTTTAGCTCCCTCTATCGCGTCTGCCCCACTTATAGTGGGTCAACCGCTCCTTCGGGTAATAGTTACTCCGACATATAACAGAATGAAAGTGGGGTCGTTGCCACCACATCACATGACTCAATGAGTCACACACACACAACACACAACAAACAAATATATGCACATGTCCCCACATATGTGGTTGCCACAGCAATCACCTGCGTCTCCATTTGACAGATAGTAGCTTCGTAGCACTGCCCGGTCGGACAGCCGCAAAAACCAATTATCTGAATCCAAACGGATGAAAAATACCACTGCATAATAAAAATGGGGTTGTTGCCACGTGCTCTTAGGGGTTGCCCCAAAATAAGCATCCCCACTTGAGCAGCTGCTAGGATGGCAACATGAGTGCCCATTTGACAGTATGTCAAATGAGGGCTAAAGGTCAAACGTATCAAGACACAACATTGATTCCCAACAGTGAGTTAAATACGTATCGTAAGGAATTTGAGAAGAGTAACTTAACCTAGACTTCTATATAAACTCGGCACTTATATATACATTTACTACCAAACAACCATCACTGCATCATCTATTTTTCCATCACCCAGTTCATATTAGTGCTTTTACAATCATTCCAATGGACTATAAAGCACTTTACGAACAAGAACACTGCTGTGCTGAAAGAGCTGAACGTGATGTTGCAGAAGAACGCCGTCTACGCGAAGAAGAACGCTGTATACGCAAAGAAGAACGCCACCACACTGAAAGTGCTGAACATGAAAGCAAAGACAAGGATGAGACCTTGCATGAGAACTAGCTTGAGCTAGAGAGATTGAATCAAAAAAATCGTGATTCAAATGCAATTACAAGAATTTTGGAGCAAGAGTATGCCAAGTTTCGACAGAATGGCGAGTGTATGTTATACTGCCCTGGTTTGACTGACATTTACTTTGACATAAACTTCTCTGAGGCTAACCTATCTCTAGACTGGAGCGTTGAGCCTTACCTGAGACAAATATCACGACTCAACACACACCTGATATGTCTTCTCCCTCTTCCTTCAACAACATCGTCTGCCAATATTTCTTTAGAGCCATGCACCACTACATTGGGGAAAACTAGTATAGAGGGGAAGTTGTACCCCCTTCACTTGCATCTATGCTGTGATTTCCCAACTCTCTAGGAAAATGCCTTTTCAACAATACTGGCAGCTTTACCTGCTGACTGGAAACAGTTCCCCTCACATGGCATAGTAGAGATGGAAGAGTCTCTCCTTCTCAATGGACTTCCCATTGATGAGCTGCAAAAGCACAAGGCATTTCATCCACTACATCCACCACTAAGATTGTTGGGCTAGTATACCTTGCACATACACTAACTCAGACATATCATTACATGATACTCTCTGTCAGACAGCTACACATGTTGCTATCTATACAGCCACCCATGTAGGGGGTGCTTATAATAGGGCTACCCCTAAAGTCACGTGAAAACGATCCGCTTTTATTTATGCAGTAGTATTTTTCATCTAGTCATGTGTTAGGGTTTGCAACCCCAAAGGACCCAGACGGGTATTTAAGTAGACACAAGACCCCTTATGGGCACTCCCTACATAGTCTTCCCTCTTTATCGATTATTCTTGTCCTCTCCTGATAACGTCCGATACCTATGTGACCCAGGGACCCTTGCAGCATGTAGTAAGAAAATCATTACTCTGAAACTATGTATGCCTTGCGTGTAGTCTTCAAAGCACTTTAATAATTTTGATGTACTTTATTTATGTCGCCCTGCATGCAAAGCTTCTACTTCTCATACAGCAACTATAACTCAGACGGAAGTTTTTACATTTGTAACAGCCCTCGTCTAGTCGCAAGTAACCCTAATGCTCTAGAACCTCGCAATTATCGAAGATGTCATAGGAAGCGGTAGAATACATCCGGCTTGTATATAACGCATACGATATGAACTTTTCTCATAAGACTTAGGATTAGAGATTTGTGCAACGATTAAGAAAAAGAGCACTTTTTGTACAAATCCACTTCGGCTTGCTTGATAAGCTGCTGTGGTAAAAGCATTGTTATTGACACCCCCCTTGCGTTATGCGAAAAATCCAAATGGGAAATCCGAAAAACTGACATATGCTAGCCTTTTCTTTTTCTCGGAGAAGACTCATCATTCCAAGCCAGCTCGTAGCCATTAAATTTGCTACGTTTTCTAGTATATGAAGACGTAATCGCCCTATCAAGACGACCAAAGCTTACCAGACATATGCGCATGAGCATGAAGGTCAAATCAAGGGCGACTTCTAAGTCTAGAAAGTATAATTTGCTGAGATATATTTGCACTAGGCAAAGCAGACGCAATTCATGGCTTTTTTCTACCTGATGAAGACTAGCAGTCCGTTCACACAACTACAGGCATAGTGACAGGTTTCTCACTAACAGCTTAAGAAGGTTTTGTTACACCTATCAAACGTAGTATGAAGTGTTTAGCTAGCTAGTAGAGTCTCTAGTCGATTAGAACAACGTCTTAGTGCTAGGTAATTAGGATTCGTGTAAGGGTTTGCACTAGGAATTCGATGCTTATTTTGTCTGTAGTACTCCCAACGTAGTTCGCAGTCATACACTCAGCATAGCTCTACGTATTCTCGAAGACAAATATATTATCGTTGTCTTTCCTAGGCAAAGACCTCTAATACTAGCTGTCTCTCAACTTCATATAGAATGGCGTCTTGATGTGCACACGAAAGGGCGCGCACTGCAGTAGTAGCTTGTTAAGCGCCAAGCATAAGTCGAGTACGTTTGTAGACTCGTGCTTTGCATTATGATTATAATTATAGTGAACAAAAGTTAGGTTGCCTTAGGAGAGGTAATGTAAATTTGAGCTGGCAAAAGCTTTGACATGATTGATGAGTCCGTCAACTATCACATATACAAATTTGAGTGTTTCCGTTTTGCTATAAGTATGGGCTCGTCGCAATAGAAAGAATGGTAATTAGAAAGTCTATCATCACTCACTCACCTTGACTCCTACTTCATTCCATCCTACTATACGCTTCCATTCACACACACTTCTTTTCTTCTGATCTTTGTATACCTTGACCAACCGTATACCCAAGATGTGGAATCCTATCCTGTCTCCGCTGTTCCTTATTACGACGCTGTTTTCTGTCCAGGCGGTTGCTGGTCGTCATGGAGTGCCAACGGTCAGCAGCCTGGGGCTGTCAGTCACTACTGACGAGCGAGGCTGGACACATGCTTATAGCGCTGGTCAATTTGATGCCGAAATCAATGTCGCAAAAGGCTGGATGCTAGTTTCACATGTCATCAACCCCAGCCCCCAGATCTCTACTGCAGAGGGCCTGATGAGCGTTTATGAGTACAAAACCGGAAGAAGCGCTGGAACTCTCAGGTCCCTCAAGTACAACGCCGTTTTTGAAGCCGATGCATCCGGCCTGGACGCAATTTTCATAGATGCAGGTTTCGATCCCAAGGTGCACGAAAAAATCAGACCTATCACTATCCAGAAGCCTAGTCGTCGTGCTTATGGCTGGAGATGGAACAGACTCTTAAACTCTGACGTTGGAGAAGTTGTCAAATCGATATGCGCCGATTTCAAGGAGACTCGCCGCCTGGAGATAAGCGCCATCGAAATTGGAAGAGAACATTACGAGGGAAGATGGATTAAGTTCATCTTCTCAGAATAAGACAGCGAAACTGACCAGGGCTTCAGCCTACATTTACAGTCAGTCAGTATAGTAGCCTCTAGGAGCATCACTGAGTCAGACTATTAGATAGAGGCTAGAAAACAGAGATATTGATAGAAAAACAAGACTAAATACAGTTGGTTATTCTTGACCTTGTAGTTACTGTGCGCAGCGAGTGTAGCTCAAAACTTTAGGGCATACGCCTAGGATAAGTAAATACATTAGGTACGAGAGGGGGCATACAAGCTTAAAAACATGTTAGAATAAAGGTTCTGCAAAATATAGCTTGACATATTTCTCTCCCACGTATCTGACCTGTTGTATTACAATCGGAGCTTTTTGTAGTGCTATGTCTAGTATTAAATGCAGGGATCAAGAACAAATGCGAGACTATGAACTATAAATAGCTTCACAAATATATTTTGCAAATGCTGCCTTGCACTTGTGGTTAGTGTTAAAATTAATGTTGATATATCTGTGCAGCATAGGGGCCTAGTGTGGAAAAGGAAACGAAATTCAGGAATGTGCTCTCACTAGATTTCTCAAGTCTTCGATTCTCGAAGTACTTAGCTAGAGTGAGCGCTATGGTGTGTGCTTTTCTATGCGAAGCACTATAGTAAATACAGAGTGTTTCCCTCGAGCGTTCTAACAGCTGAGTGTACTGTTGATATATCAAAAGAAACAAAAACTAGCCATTTTCGTTTGTGAGCCATGTATATACAGTAGAACCCTCACGATATTGAATTGTATTTTGAAAGCAACGGTCCCTCTGAAAACAAGTTAAATTAGCACAATTGAACACAGCATCGCTATGCTTGCATATGTGGCTTGAAAATGTTAATAAGAATGGGGGTTTTCATCAACAAACTGTATCTGGAGGCTTTTGCCTCCGGATAAAACAGCTCTCACTGTGTCACTCCGCCTGGAGTAGCATACACACAAGGAAGGAAAGATAAGACTACAAAGGGACTTTCGTGAACAAAAATGGAGATGAGAGATCAGGTACAACTACCGCAATGATCGATTTGCAGATATGAGAAGAGCATGATATTCTCAATTGACTAAAGAAAATAATGCTGATGGTCTAATTGAGACTAGTGAGTATCCTAACTCGCGCATGACTAAACAGCGGGAAGTGTGGGGCAAATGTTGATACGTGCACATGAAGGGGTCTACATGTATGTAGTGAGTGGCGCAATTTATTCATGCGATTAAGATTCTACTCAATCAATACGTCGATATAAAGTATCCGACAATCATGTAACGCGCACGGTTGCTAGGCCGAACTGACAGGAAGCTGTACGAAAAGAAGAGTCGCCGTTCACAGTCTCTCGATGCACGATTCTAGACATTAGCCTGCTGGGGTATAGTTGAATAAACCCCATGTGAGTCGGGACTTCCAAGCAGGCAAATCTTTCTGCATCTAAGCCAGGATATCACTCACAGAGCCAGTGCTCAAGTCGGAGCCACAACTGTCCCAGCAACGCCGAACGTGAGGAGCTGGAGAGAGCTATTGTTAACTTTTACTTGGACTAGAGGTGCGATCTAGAAGTAAGCTGCCACATGGATACTACTGTAGTGAAGCATCTAGAAGATAGCGGTCAAGATGTTGACAAGCTGAAAAACCAGGCAGTGGGCAAAGGCGTACATGCTAGGGCCAAACGTGACAAGACAGGGGAGGGGAGACAGTAAATGAGGCAAATATGATGATGGTACGGAATGGATGAAGTTGAGGTATTACGTAAGAATCCCGCAATTCTATGATCTGTAAGCAATATCATCGCTCCGACGCTCGTTGAAAGTCCTACTTACACGGGCTGGAAGCCCTCACCCTATAGTCATGCAAACGTAAACTGTATGTGAAACGTTATAGCGACGTGACATGCGACAAGCGTTGCAGCGTTTCAGTCTTTCAGACCAAAGGGGCTACTGATTTCATTATAGAGCACACAGATAATACAAGATCGGCTGACGTTGGAGATTTAGCATCTTGTCAAAATCCTCTAACTAAGTTACACTTGTAGGGCATTAGGCATAATGACATCAACAAGTGTGATTTAATTGTCAGGGAAAGGAATGCAGTCCTGATCTGTTATTAGACAGCAAAGCAAGAGAGGAAGCATGCAGTAGAATACGAGTTATTAGATAACTCAGTCAGTAACTCTTCATATAGAGGCAGCACATATCCATACTGAGTATCAAAAGTTTCGCTACAGGCAAACTGGATACTCAAATGAAGTCTAAAGCGTTTTGACTAGAAAAAACGCCCACTTTAAAGGTTTGACAGGGCTAGACTCTGAAACAAACGATATGCTTGCGAACACGCCTCCCTCTTGCCAGATTGCTACTGGAGTGGAAAGCTGTGTCACCCCGGCTGTTGAATCCGAATATCTGCCACAGGCTCCTAGGATTATAGTACAATCTTTTGATACCACGTTTAACTTCTAGAATAGGCACTTGCATATGCCGAAAACTATATTTATCGGTAAATAAGCACATAAGCGGTTAGTTTATTAAGGAGGCTAAGTTACTATTCTCCAACTCCTCCCAATCCGTGTTTAGCTCCCTCTATCGCGTCTGTCCCACATATAGTGGGTCACCCGCTCCTTCGGGAAATAGTTACTCTGACACCCCCCTTAGCCAAAGGGGCATTGCTGCCATCTATTGGCAGTGTCCTAGTAACTTGTTTTGGTTGGCGCCATTCTAGCTGTCAGGCTGTTCACGTGATCGTGGCCCACTTTTCTTCTTATACCATTCTTATCTCTCATTGGCTCTTTAATTCTCAACTTACTCTCTTATATACACTTATGCAGTGTGCTCCTCATGACATTGTCACTTTGCTATTCTTTTCTCATACTACTATGCTTTTTATTTCTCTGTCTGTATGTGTGTACCCCCCCTCAGCTGTGAGTCCATATCACTAACTAATCATTGCAACAACCTGCTTCTAATCGACTCGAATACATCTCTTCCCAATAGCTTTGTAAGTATATCAGCCACATTTTGCTTCCCTGCGACTTGCTGCAGTTTGACTCTTTTGTCTTTGACTTCTTCCCTCATGTGATAGTAAGCTATTCTGATGTGCCTTGCCCTGCTGGGTGCATTGGACTCAGCAATTGCCAATGCTGCTGTGCTGTCGCACATTATCTCGATGGGGCCGATACCCAGTCCGATCTCACTCAACAGCATTCTTATCCATGCAGCAGTGTTGCATGCTTCTCTGAGTGTGATGTACTCTGCCTCAGCAGTTGATTGAGAGATGGTCTTCTGCAATCTCGCACTCCACACAACTGGTTGGTTGTTGACCATGAAAACAACACCTGAGGTTGACCTTGCTTCCATCCAATCTCCAGCTAAGTCTGTGTCTACCCACCCTTTGACTTGAAAGCTCTTCGCTCTTTTGTATTAGATGGATAGCTCTGATGATCCTTTTAGGTAGCACATTGCTCATTTTGCAATGTTCATGTGCATGGTTGTGGGATTGCTGACTCATCAGGCTAGCACGTTGTTGACGAAACTCATATCTGGCTGCATATGTCCAGCAATCCAGTTGATCTCGCCTGCAATACCACAGTACGACTCTGCTTCCTTCTTGTTTAGCGACTTGATGTGGCCTTCATCCAGGGCCTTCTTGCTGAGCTGGTTGAGTGTACCTGGCTCCATTGGCGTGCTGACAGTATGTGCTGGAGTTCCAAGTGCAAGGTCCACAACTTCCTGTATGTACATCCTCTGGTTGAGACTGACTCCATCTGTGTCAATTTGTAGTATCGTTCCCAGGAAGCTGCCTTTGTCCTCCTCGAGCACTTTCAGCTTCATGCGTTGACTCAATATTTCATAGTGGTCTAGCACATCCTGTTTCCAACGCCCCATGGCATAGAAATCATCCACATGGCTGTAAGTGATGAATCCCATCTTGTCGTTGAAGTAAATTGCCATGTCCATTTTAGTTGGTTTCGAGCCGCACTCCAACATGTCCTTCCTGACTTGCTGCTGCCACTCATAGGCACTCTGTTGCAATCCGTATAGTGCCCTTGTCAGCCAGATGCTACAACCTTTGAACCATCCATGTTTTTCTACAATGTGTAGGTTCATTTCGAAATATTCGTCCACAATTGGTAGCAGATCGAGGTAAATTATTTCTATGATTTTCCCATGCAGGAAAGCATTGGAGACATCTCCTTGCCTATAGTACTATCCAAGCGCCATGGTAATGGCCAGTATTAGCCTAAAAGCGCCTGGGATGCCTGTCGATGCGTATGTCTTGTTGTAGTCGATCCCATATTTCTGTAGGAACCCACGAGCGACCAATCTGCCTTTATATTTGTCCAGCTCGCCATTGGGCTTGAACTTCTTCTGTAACACCATTTTGGCTGTGACAGGATTGTTTTGGTGAGTCCTCTCTGGTTTTTCGAACTTAAATCCGCCCATTGCCACGATGTTTGCTACTTCTTGCAGTGCCACAGCTTACCACTCATCCTTTTCAGGGCCTGTCATGGCTTCCTTCCATGTTGGGTTATTCGTAGCATCTTTCTTCGCTTTTCTCTCACTGACTTTGTCGAGGATGCCGATAAATCTTCTGTACACAGGGCTTGTTTGGTCGATTAGCCAGGGGTCTTCACCGTCGTCCAGTGTGATTGCGAGATCTTCCGGCTGTTCGGTGCTCAATGCCATAATTTCGTCGAAGTTTTCAGCCAGGCGTTCTGCCTCTCGCTCGACTTGTTCCTTTTCCAGGGCATCGTAATCATCAGCCACCATGAACAGCAGCGATCTCATCCTACTCGAGGACTGGACCACATTCACACTAACTCTCTCTAGGAAAGTTACATGTGATGACCTCACTATTTCCTTCTTTGCTAGGTCCCACAGAAGGTAAATTGTCATACCATTGTATCCAACTAGGATCACTCTCTTCCCATCAGCTGCCAGCTTCCCATCACTTGTCACTGTTCTTTTGTAATAGTAGGTGCCACAGCTGATTTTTCATAAGTGTGTGATGGGCTGCCTGTTGTCCTCTGATGGGTGCAAATCGTTGAACCATTTTTAGTAGGGTGACATATACTCTTCATTGACTGATGTCATTGTTAGGTTAGTGATATTGTTAGGGTTTGCAACCCAAAGGCCTTGCCTAGCCCCTCTGAGATCCCCTAGCGTACACTAGGCCCCGCCGAGTCCTAGCAGACCTGCTAGCCCACACTAGGCCCCGCTGTGTCTGGAAGGATCTGCTAGCCTACACTAGGCCTCACCGAGCCCCTAGGGAAGTCCGCAAGTCTATGCTAACCAGGAGACCTACAAAGGGACCTGGAACCTATGGGATCTGGACGGATATTTAAGTAGACACAAGACCCCTTATGGGCACTACCTACATAGTCTTCCCTCTCTATCGATTATTCTTGTTTTCGCCCGATAACGTCCGATTCTACGTGACCAAGGGATCCTCACAGATATGGACTGCAGCTGAGAAGACTATTGGCCAGAGAAATTTTAGTATCTGTGTGTTCACCATAAGTTCCTTTGTCTGGCCAATTAGAATGCTGTTTGCTCTCTCTGCCACACCATTTGCTTCTTTGTCTGCAGTTGGCGACACTTCAACAGTGATACTAGTCCTTTCTACTTCCTCAAGCAGATCTTGGTAGCTGATATCAGACCCTTGGTCTAAGTAGATCCTCTTTAGGATTCTTCCTGTCATTGTTATCCACTTCTTCAAGAGCTTCACAGCCCTGTATCCAGCTTCTAACTTTGTTTCTAGGAACTCGGCTTCTCTCCACCTAGTAGTGTCATCAGTAAATAAGATAACATATCTTATCTTCTTCTGATGATTTGACAACATCCCAACAGTCTTCATATCAATGCAGTCAATATGTATACACTCACCTGCATATTTTTCTCGCCTCTGACCTGTCATTAGTGATATCCATTTAGCTTTGGTCTTGACATAGATTTCACAAGGCCAGTTCTTTATAGTGATGTTGGGTTGTGGTGTTTTTGCTTGCTGCAATGTTTCTTGGATCTTGTCCATTCCAGCATGACCCAGCCTGTCATACCACAATTCCATGGAGTTCTTCCTTACTGACTTAATGCTATTCTCAGTTGCATGTGGCTGATCTTTCACCATTGCCATCATAAATAGCTCCTCGTGAGTGCCATCAGTGTTGAATGTGCCAATGTTGACATTTCCATCATCTTGCTAGCAATCTCAGTCCATGTAGTTGTGCATTGCATAAAGCTGCTTGCCTGAGAGAATGCACAATCCCAAGTCTGGCATTAATACTGTGTTTAGCAACATAGTGAGTACTGGCTTCCCATTTCTATTCAACCATTTTACTGCTGCTGTTCCCTAGGTTTTAGGTTTGGAGATCTTGTTTGCAGTCTGTAAGAGAATTCAATTGTTAACCTTTTATTCACTAACTATGGTTTAGGCTTCACTCACTATTACTGAGTAAACAGCCTTCTCAACTGTTTTGGGCAAAAACCAGTTCTCCTTATCGACTGTGTCAATGTCTGCACCACTGTCTGACATCCAGTTACCTGCCTCTTCTAGATGTCTACACTTCACCACATTTGTCGACAAAATCAACACTTTTTCCTTATGCAGTTCCATGTAAACAGTGGCACACCCCTAATCCGAAATGTATTCTCTGTCTGAAACAGGTCCTTTGTCTGCAGAGCTTGCACTAGCCCCTTCAACATTCTCTCCTTCTTCCAGAATGTGCATGTCCCTAGGCTTCTTTCTGCAGCAGCAGTCATTTGAATAGTTGTCCATCTTGTAGACTGAGCACAATAGCTTTGCTTTCTTGGTATTGTTTGCTTTGGGTGGGAGATCCTGTTTGATTGGGAAGTTTGGCTTGGTCAGGAAGTTTGGCTTGAACTTGTTCACCAAAGTGGGAGGCTCATTGTGCACCAGACTCATCAACTCTTCCAGTGCTACATACCACTTGTTGCTGCTGGTGTCTGTGCTTCTGATCTTAGCTCTCACTTTGTGTGCACTGTGACAGTTCTTATCTTTCAGCACATTGTACAGTATCTGGTACAAGAATCGTGCAGCAGTCTCGTCTTTGGCTGGGATTAGTCCAGCAGTGTTGATGGCTCCATTGAACCTAGCTAGGAAGGTTCCAGCACTCTCACCAGGCTCGAACTTCATCGTCAAAATCTTCGCAAGGTTGTCTGACTCGCTGGTAGATGTATTCCCCTCGTATGTGTCACACAGCAGGTTATAAACATCATCCACGCGTGTTTCCGTCGAGATCATGGTCAAAGTGCTGCCATCTAGTGTCTGAAGGACCTTTTTGAACAAAGCATTGTTCACTGGGTTGTTTATTTCCACAGGGTTGGACAGCGATGATATGTCAAAACCCGAGTCTGACAGTATGTTCAAAAAGGCAGTTTTCCATCGAGTCCATCCGTTGATATCAGACAGCATTTTGGACATAGATTTCCAATTGTTATCGATGAGTCGGTCTCTCTTTTCATCAATCGATAACTCAGCCAGTTCGGCCCATCTGTTGCTTCGTTTTTCCTCGTTTGACGACATGCTTGTATCTGCCAGCATTGGCTCGATTGTTTCAATTGGTGTCGATGACGGTATTTGTGGTGTTGCTGACGTGGCTTCGCGGATCGTTCTGCGCGTCTGTGCAGGCATAATGCATGCAGCTGTGTTCTTCAGTTGCTCTAGGCTTTCTTTTAGTGAAGCTTGGCAGCTGCTAATTTCTTTTTTCACCTCTGCATTTTTCGCCTTTTTGTGTTTGTGTGCCAAAAACCCACTTTTTACTTCTTATCAATGACTCATGTCCTTATCAGCTCGACAAAATTGGTGGTTAGTCATTGACACTGTCTACTGTTCAGATTCTGCTTGTACACAAGATTTCACAAAGATCACATTTTCTTGCTCAAGCAGAATCAAAAATTTTGGCATAGTTTCCCCTTGTTTTTGTTCATGAAAAATTTTTAAAAGAGTGGGAAGAAGACTTGTATTTGCTTATCTCGTTTTGCTCGGCATCAGACAGTGTCTGGATATGCTTATCTCGTTTGCTCGGCATCGGACTGTGTCCGGGTAGATGTTTATCTCGTTTGCTCGGCATCGGACGCTCGTCCAGCTTCAGACCTCGGTCTGGCATTGGACAGTGTCCAGCTTCGAGTTTCTCACTCAGCATCAGACTTGTGTCCAGCATGGAATATGAACATTCCAGGCTCATAACCTGTTTATCGGTAAATAAGCGCATAAGCAGTTAGTTTATTAAGGAGGCTAAGTTACTATTCTCCAACTCCTCCCAATCCGTGTTTAGCTCCCTCTATCGCGTCTGCCCCACATATAGTGGGTCACCCGCTCCTTCGGGCAATAGTTACTCCGACAAACTACACGACGAACATCAGTTCTTAAGAACCTCTATGCATATTATAAAGAAGGGCGAGCTTAGGGGTAGGCGGTAATATAATTGATATAATTGGACCATTGGCAGGCAATATTCCTGTCTTACATGAGAGGATTGACGCTGGAAGCCTACTTTCTCATTGCCTCGAGCAACGATATAGTGTATTAGACAGTTCATAATGGCCTAGACGTGATGTGCTAAGTATCTTTCCGATCTTATGTGCTCAGTGGAAGCTATGAGCCTACCTTGGCCTGTGATCGATACGCCTGTAGCTAAACTTACAATTCTAGCACGTCGTTTACGCCTGTACTAATTTTGCTAGTATGTAATGTGGTAGGGAAGTAGTATTTAATAATGAGCTAGATAGTTGGGCC
Organism: Thielaviopsis populi; assembly: GCA_017591655.1. Lineage (NCBI taxonomy): Eukaryota > Fungi > Ascomycota > Sordariomycetes > Microascales > Ceratocystidaceae > Thielaviopsis > Thielaviopsis populi. The sequence goes on along the minus strand of JADILG010000047.1, from coordinate 47,254 downwards.
ATATCAAAAGTGAAGAGTTACAGAAACAAAAAGTCAACCAATCGTGTAAATACGTATCTGAGTGTGTAGCTGCACCCTCGTCGTAAACATTGATATGAGGACTATATAGACACGTGTCATACCTGTTGCGCTAGTAAAACTCTAGTGGTTATGTACATGGCGTCTCTGTGTAACATAGACGTGTGCTACTAGAGGTGGAGCTTGTACCTCGTACAGGAATACCTGATTGGCTATTTAAAGACAGTATCATACGACAAATTGTTCCGAGTTCACTATCACTGTTGTCTTTAGGTATTAGAGACGAGATATAGTATCTTTTGAGAATTTGATATGATTGCAAAATATAAGGAGATCACAGACAACCCTCAAGACCCTACCTAAACCGTTGCTATCCCTCACCCCTTCTCAGCTACTGAAGCAGCGGTCTGCTCGCTGTTACACGTTGCCTATGAATGCTAAAGTGGCCGACAAACCCAGAGCTGTTTCGAGGTGTACAGACTAACCTCTACGTTGCTACCGTCGTTGAATGATGTGTCACAAACATTGTCTCGTTACACACAAACATTCATCTTTGAGTCTTTTCTCAGGCGCAATGTACGCAGTTGTCACTTGCTATCGGCGTCATTATAAAGTGTCATGTCTCTTCTTCATTCTTTACTGTAGTTATAAAGTATCTTTGTCGCTATCTGTTTTATATCCATTTTGGTTTGCCACTTTGTTGCCTTGTCTCATGCCTCACACTTTACGTGTTCCTGACCCATAGTTTCAGCATTCGTTAGTATGCTATCCTATCCTGACCATGCAATGAAGCTAACTATGTCAAGGTATCATCACATTGAAGAACGCGCGATGTACCCCCCTCTCGACATCATTGTTGGACTGCACCACCGCGATGAATTGTCCCATCCACACTCCCGTCACAAATATGGCTATTCTGCTTACCACTGGTCTATCTTGGTCAACACTTCATATGATTGGATATATGGAGCAAATCTCTATCACACAACCAACAAGACAAAAGTTGACCCGGTCACTCATCTGGAAGTGATGGAGTGGGCGTACGAAGCGAGAAGTTACGATAATGTTGAGCGTCACCCGCGCCTTGTTACGTACATCGTCGTTGGCGAGAAGCCGCCCGAAGTCCACGAGAACGTACTTTACAAAATGTTTCAAGCCATCCCACTGCCCCACGAGTACACAATGTCGGGTCAAACCTGTGTCAAGTGGACTGAGCAGGCTATTCTTGCTTTGCAGGATGTTGGGTTCGTCAAGTCTTTTGATTTGAAGAAATTCAAGGACTGGGCCATGGAGGCTGCGGATGAAAAGCAGTGGCGCAGGCGTGACGGGAAGCTGGTTAGGTTAGTTTACGAGGAAAAGACGGAAGAACCTGCCCAAGTATAGCGGCCAAGCTCATATGCTATACTACTGTTCTTAGCTTTGTCATCAGTTGCGTGGAGGGATGATTGTGAGACTAGACTTCAGATTATGCGTTGTGAAATATAGAGACCTACAAGCCTTGCAAATCGATGGATGGCCTTCTGTTCTCTACTCTATCAAGTAGTGGTTTCATAAGGGTTAAAGTTCGATCGTCTAGATGCCTACATTCGTTGCAAGCGTAAGAAGGATGCAGTTTGCTTTGGATTGTACTACATCGATCCCCGTAGGGCTATAGGGACCATGAGGCTGAGTGGTGATTCCGCGATCTGGTTGCCCAGTCACTAGCTCATTCTTCGCGATACTCAGCTATCCGTTTTGTATGAAGGTTTCAAGCGCACTTTGCCAACTCGGTTGCTGGTTGCTAGGCGGCACTGTCAAGACACAGCGCGACTCGCCACACATCCAACTCATTATCTCCTCTTTTAAAAACTGGGAAGAACACAAAAACTTCTTCCTGGTTTATCCTTCTTTTATTATTTATTTATATGCGCAGTCATCCATTATCATCAAACTATTCTAGTACGTGCCTTCATGAGACTCTCTGGGGCTCGTGGCTGCCCATACGCCGCATGCAACTAACATCAACTACAGCTTCAGTCATTACTTTCATCTTTCGTCGTTTCACAGGTGCTGCTCATGAATGCTGCTCTCATCAGAGTCATGGCCGAGCAGGACTCTTACCCCTTCTTGCTCTCGGAATTTGAGCGCGACTTGGAGTCGCGGAACATACACATTGCCAATAATGAAGTGTACGACAACAAGCGCCCGTTGCGCATTTCGCAGTTTCAGGAACAGCGCCAACCCTTGATCAAGCGATTTGTGGAAAACAAGACAATCGAGACCAAGTTGATCCTTGTTCCCAACACCAACTCGAGCTGTGTCTTGCATCAGCTATCCGCCGGCACCAAAGATGGAACACGAAACCTATACCAGTGTGCCTTTTTCCGCTTCCCTGCCAGTCTACCGACGTGGAAACAGGTTTGCCACAGTAAAAACCCCCAAACGCTTGTGCATCAGCTGTCTCTTGTGGAATCCCCCCGCCTGACTTGGGAGATAATGCGTATGTTGGTGGCGTCCTTGGGCCCCTGTGAGCACCCCGAATGTGCTCTGCCCTGCGACTCGCGCCACTCATGCGGCAACATCATGCATCATGCAAAGTGCACAAGGCACTTCTGGTGCTGCGGCTTGGCATCAAGTGGCCATCCTCAGGCTCTCTTCGCGCTGGAGCACCATCGCATGGATCCCCACGCCTTATTCTCGTGGGCGCCCTTCGATTTGGGACTGAGCTTGGACTTCCTCGAACCGGAGCTTGATCGCATCACCTCTGGCAATTCCAATCTTGCACCGGAGGAGGCTGTCTTGAGAACTGAAATGGCCACTAATCTGATTGACTTTCTTCGCGAGAACCCGCCGACTTCCATCTGGGATGATGACGTCCCCTACGATCACGATGAGATGGAGGCCGAGTCAGACCTGGAGGCACGCCAGCCATACCACCACGTTCTCAAGTCACTAGCAGCCGCCCAGGCACGTTTGAAAGCCTGCTCGGCCCTGCTGGATCAACCGTGGGCCAACAGATTTAAGAAAGGCGACTTTCTGCCGTGGGATAACATATACTTCCTGTTTCTGTATCTCAATGGCGCAGATGTTGTCCGCCCTTTGGCACAGGCTGAACAGATTCGCCTCCAGCTGGGATGCCGCGTTCGTCCCGCCATTTCGGACGTGCCCCCGAAGGTAAGTGTCTGCCCGGAGCCGATAAGCCTGTTTCGTTCGACCGCTGCTAACATGAATTCCTCGACGTTAGATTCTGGAGTTGCTAACCGTTTTTCAAAACGCACTCATTGTCGGGCCGTACGCGACGGTCCCGCCATGCTCATGTGACAAGTATATCCTCCGATATGCACCCCAAACCCGCGTCTTCTTAACTAACAATATTCGTCATTCTAGAACGTCTGTACATGGCGATGGAAGGTTCTGTCCTCATATGATAGCGCATATGAATAAACATCGCCCCTATGTCATGGAAATGTACGACAACGTATGGAACCAGCCCACCAAGTCTCATAGAGATGGCTACTTTACATCTGGAGAATGCAGATTGCTTCAGGAGGTTGGCGTGTCCGTGCCGTCTCTCAAGCAGTCCGAGGATTTGAAGCCTGAAGATTCGAAGTCTGAAGCTCTAGAAGATACCAAGGCTACTAAAGCTCCGTCGAAGAAGAAGAAGAAGAAGAAGAAGAAAGGTGAGCTCATATTGAGGGTGGAGATTCCATGATGTAGAAGTCGCATTGTATAACACGTTCTTTTGATATTGCCTAGATACCAAGCCGAAGACGGACTCTTCGTCTCAATCTGGTGAAGATCACATCAACGCGCCAGTGTCAGCACTAGGACTCATGCTAATCGACATATAGACGCTGCTTCTCAGACTCCTCCTCAGCCCGTTGTTGATCAAGTCCCTGAGAATGAACCACAATCCGAGGAAGCTCCAGTTCCAAAGCTGAGCAAGCGCGCGCGCAAACGTCTCAGAAGTAAGTACTTGTGTACTCCGGCGGTACACACATGCCTTTCTGATCACTTCGCACATGCTAACAGTCATGTACAAAGAGCTGAAACTAGCTGCGGAACATGCCGCGTCGCCATCGACAGGCCCTAGCCAATCGACTGCTGGTCCCTCGGGCTCGAACGCTGCCCAGTCCACTGCCCAGGCATCAGCCACAAACAAAGTCGAAGGTATTTCTCATCTCCAGCCTGGAAGATATCACGTGGACTGGCACAACCTACTGCAGTCTGTTAATCCTACGAATCCCCAAGCAAGTGTTACTAACGCCTGCAATCTGCAACAGCCAACGGCCCAATTGTCACTGCTGAAGAAGCCGCTGCGTCTTCTGCCGTTGTCAAAGCCCGCCGCGCCCTGGGCGAAGCAACTAAAGCCGCAGTCTCAGCCAAGAAGACGGCCCTACAAGGTGCCGAGCATGCCAAGAAGGCCCGGTACCAGGAGTCAGCCTCTGCCGCTTTGGCCTCTCGGGAGGTCCGTTGTGCAGAGAGCTATGCAATGGCTGTCAAAGACCAAGACGTGGATGCGGAAAAGAACTTGGCTCAGGCCCAGGCTGTTTATATGGCTGCCTTAGCCAGAGAAGCCCATGTGAAGAATGTGGCTGCGCTTGAGCGCGCTCGAGTACAGAAGGCTGATTCTGAAAATGTTGCTGGCGAGGCAAACATTGCTACCGCCAAAAGGGCTGTTGTCGATGCCGCTCCCGCTGTCAATGCTGTCCCTGCTGTCAATGAAGGACATGATTCACAGCCGCGAGAACCTTCTGTGTTCTTGCAGCCAAAACGGCCCCAATCTCTGCCACCTGGTGAGTCAACTTGTCATACAACTCCATCATGCGCAGCCTATCTGACCGGCCTTGTAGCCTGTATGTCTTTCACTCCCAACTCTTCATCGGCAAATCCAGTCTCCTCTTCATCTTCGAGTGCCTTGCACGTTTCCACCGTGCCAACTACACTGATACGCTCAGAATCTTCGGCTTCTATGCGCTCCCCTGTCTCTACTTCGCGTTCGCAATTCGTCGCCCAAAGTCCTCAACGTGGAACTCCAGTGCCAGCTCCAGAAGTGCGCCCCCAAGTTGGTCAAGGGTCGATTGCAGGATCTCCCATCAAGACTGAGCCAGACACTGAATACGATGACCTGCTACCTGAACATGGACAAGATGTGGTCATCAGAACCTCGATGACGCCTGTCTTTGTCCCTTCCTCGTCTGCGTCTGGGTTCCAGTCTCGCTCTCCCCAAAGTCTTCAGTATGCTCAGCCATGTCTTTCTATGCATCCCACTCAGGTCCCTCCAGGCCTGGATATTCATCGGGTATTGATCCCTACGCACTCTCGTAAAACGCAGTCACCGGTCCGTCAGCCCGCTTCTCCAATGACCCGTGGCGTATTTTCGAGTTCCAATGCGTCTGCTTCTTCCACGCCTGCTCCGTTGGCTGGCCTCTCCATGGCCTCTCCTACCCACGGCATCGTCGACAATGGCCCCCCACGCAACAGACGCCTTCCAACCCCTAGTGCTAGAAAAGACGAGCCTAACGGGATTGTTGCAAGCTTGGTTATGCCAGCTTCTAGCCCCGTCAGGGAATCGATACACTCCCCTCGTTTTAGCTCTCCAGCTTCGTCCATGGAGCCCTCTCGCGAGGAATCACCTGATGAGTATTCTAACGACGGCTGTGAAGATGGGCTAGTTGACTTTGAAATGCTCGATGCACCTCAGCTGCCCGAAGAAGACCTAGACAATGTGGATGTGGATGATGCCACCGAGAACGATAGAGTCAGCCGCTACTTCAGTGAAACTCCTGTTCCGCAAGCTCAGGCTTTCAACCGCGAATCCTCGATAATCATGCCCTCCATCGAGGAGCAGGAGTTGCTGGAAAGACGGTCTGTGCTACCAGTCAAACGAAAGAATACGGATGTCGACAACGCAGATCCAGAAGCTTACGGAGATAAAGTGGAAAATAAGGCTACCATGTCCAACTCCAGTAACAAATCACGACGAACTACCGGTACTTCTGCGGGCCCTAGCTCACAGAGAAGATCTAGATCGGCCTCTCGCCTATCTATGATGGAGAGTTCTAGTGATATGCCAACCCCGGCTCGTGTCTCTAATACCACCATGGTCGAGCTATCTGTCTCGCGGCAATCCTCGGTAGTCCGTTCTTCTGAGTCGCAAGGCTCTTCCATGGGCCCCCCTTCGCCTTCGAGAAGAACACCCAGACCTTCGTTCCGTAGCGGATCTGCTACTGCTAGTGCTGCCATCCGCCGCTCTCCCCGCCGACAGGCTCTTTTCACCCCCATCAACGCCTTGAAACCAGGTGAAAAGTCGGCTTCGGGCAGTTCCAGCAGCCAGAGTCCCCTAGCCACCCGACCCGTCCTGCCAGCCAGCACCCGGTCAAGTGTACCGAGTGAGCCGCCGAAGAAAAGAGGCCGTACAGCGCAGACCCCGATGCGCATCTTCTCCGAGTGGGAGCGAGAAAGTAGCGAAATGCCCGAGTTGATGCGCCCTCTTATGGAGTCTACCAAGGACTTTGTAAAGAATCTCTCTGACTTTGTCAAGGACTCTCCCGAGTCAACCAAGAAGCTCGGTGCTGAGCTGAGAGTCATCACAAAGCACTTGACCAAGACGAAGAATATCATGAAGGACGCAATCTGAGGTATGGTTTAGTTTGGACATTATTAGTTATTTGGGGGATTACTTGAGGGTAGTTTTATTAGTATGGAAGTTGGAGTGTGACTTTAGTTCTATTGTGGTGGTAGTTTTAGGGTTATTGTATTTTGTGCTTCTTAAGAGCAGCGTCATTCCTTATGTAGTACGTGCTTCGTTTCTTTGTAAATATACTTATACACTGAGTTTCCCTCAACCATAATGTGAACCATTGTTTCATTGTGCATTGTACGCCAAAAAAAGAATGCTTCCACGCGGATTCGAACCGCGGATCTTCGCATAACCGTAATCGTATGACTACAAGTGCGACGCGTTACCCCTGCGCCATAGAAGCCAAATGATCCACCTTGTGACACCTCGGCGTACACTTTTGCGTACTTATAGCCTACTTGACTTCCTCGCAGCATATTACTTGATCCATGCAAAGCTGACTTTGTTTGTGACTTTGGTATTCAAAGTAACAGAAGGTTGACCCAGACTTTGCTTCGAACATAGTGTCAAGTTTGATAATACAAATCCAATCAGAAGCAATATCTTCGCTCGCTTAGCTCAGTTGGTTAGAGCGTCGTACTAATACGGGATCTCCTGTACATAGTGATGCGAAGGTCGCCAGTTCGACCCTGGTAGTGAGCATATCTTTTTACATCAGACTCGTTCAAGATTGGCGATAATGGCGGTCATCGCGCTCAACGTTTTTTTTTACCTGTGCGACAGAAGTGTGATACAGGATTTATGATAATATCTCAGAGATTCACATATATTCACGATAAGCATACACCTTATTCATTTGCACTAGACCGGGTTACTCAACGACCCGCTAAATGTCGTGTGTAATACTCAAGTCAAAAACAACAAACTTCCGCCACATCACAAATGTGCTATCCTACAAAAAAGGGTAGCCGGCCTGCCTAACGTTGGTAGAGGTAAGCACAAAAAAGGATGGAGGTAAGAATATACCACCGCACGATAATATTCAGCAAGGCCTAACCAGGATTCGAACCTGGGCTTACGGAATCAGAATCCGACGTCCTAACCAACTAGACTATTAAGCCTTTAAAGTTGCGTAATACACTTTCTATTAGGATAGATCAGAGTTCATAATCTGCCTACAATAAGTGCCAAAATATCAAACCTAGCTTTGCCCGGAGTCGTATGCTCTTAGTGAGTTAAGTAGACTTTAAATATATCAAATCAAATCAAATCAAACCTAGCTTTGACTAGGCGGTATTCAGATGGAAAACATGTTGAATCAGCTGAAGCAAGGCATGGGATGCTGGCAAAAAGAAATGCCGACACCAACGTGATTCGAACACGCGCCCGCGAACGGACTTCCTAAACTGCTATGTACTGATGTACAAGACATAGCAGGGAAGCGCCTTAACCACTCGGCCATAGTGCCTATTTGATGACAATTACCACTGCAATAGAGGTCTAATAATGATTAGTTCATCAGCAGAAATCGTGAAATTAGCCACACTCTCCTGCTTGCCTGACCCCGCAAACACAATAAGCTATAGCCTCCAATTAGGTTTGTCCAGAAGCTGGTGCTCTAAAACTAAATCTTGAAGTAACTTGCACATATAATGAAAGCATTGTAGTGCCTTCACTTCACAGAGGCAAAGGTGGCCCTAGATACCCTAGAGCCTTCAAGTGAGGACGATGCTAGCCTGTAGAAAAACATGTGTAGGGGATAGGCTAGTCTCTAAGATGCATTTGTTCTGTTCTTGTTTTTCTTCCTTTTTTTCTTGATTGGTTTTGTTTTAAGAGGTGTTGTTTTAGGTCTATTTTGAGTAGAAATCTAGCTTAGATGCTTCGTACTACTAGAACTCGAGTAGTAGAGCTATAGTGTGTGCTCATCCTAAGCTCGTTCATTTCTTTTCACCCCTTGAAAACTTCCAATCTTGGACGTGACTAACCCTAAGGCTATGTCATCGTGTATAGCTCAAGTCAAATACCTATCAAAACTCGAGAGTGTTTTTTCTAAGGAGACTAACAATTACCATGTAGATTCGTATTAAACCGACGTAATCTAAGGTCTGTATAAAAGTATGAAATGTTTCTGCGAACCTTGTGTAATGCTGAAATAGAAGATTGTTTCTAGTGTTTAGAGTCTACTTGACGAAGATTTGATTTGATTTGATATATTTTAGACGAAGAAGATTGCTAGGCGATTAGAGGCTTAAAGATCTTAGAATGTTAATTTCAGCCTCCTAATCAACCCACTAAGCCTTCATAGCTCAGTTGGCAGAGCGCGACACTAGTAATGTCGAGGTCAGCGGTTCAAATCCGCTTGAAGGCATTAATTTCTTTTTGCCGTCAAGCGTCATTGACAGCATGAAGGGTAGATGATGCATGCTACCCCATCGGATAGTGAGTGATAACAGCATTAGATCACGAAAGTCAGGACTGACTCTTCATGTCCTCTTCTATTTTTTGCTGAATTTTCAACAGCCAGGAATCTAGCAGTACATAACGACTGATATTCCACAATGCAACAACGGGACCGATGGTGTAGTTGGTTATCACGTTTGTCTAACACTCGTCTTTGAATGGATGGACACAAAAGGTCGGCGGTTCAAGTCCGCCTCGGTTCATCGTTTTTGGCTGAGTCGCCAACTTCGAGTCGAACAATGTCTTTTCTTTTTCTGTTTTTGTTGCTTGAACTTTTATTTTTGCTCCAACAATTCAAGAGCGCAGGCACTTGATCGCTATATCACATACGACCATAGCTTGTAGAGAACACGGGATCCCGTCCGCTCTCCCCTAGTTAAGCTACAAAGCGCTGGACTAGTACTACGGTGGGTGACCACGTGGGAATCCCCAGTGTTGTATGTTTTTTTGCTGTCAAATCTTATACACTGTTTCTTTTTGTAAGAGAGTTTGTTTGTCACATTATATACTCTTTTTATTTTCGTAGGCATCGTTGCTAGCCTGTATGAGACCTTGTTACACATGTCTCTTCCAATAACTCATGGCAAGCAACGTGGCGCAGTGGAAGCGCGCCGGGCTCATAACCCGGAGGTCCCTCGATCGAAACGAGGCGTTGCTATTGGGCATTCGTTCTTTTTTCTTTATGTCCCATCTTTCTATTTACTCCAGTTGTGTTTACATAGTAAGTGGGAGTATGATTCGGTCGGGGTTGCTGGCTGATAGACTTCATTTTTACTTTGGCTACGAACTATTCACCTAGTGTAAGAAAGGCATATGCACCTCAATACGTATTGAACCACCAGTTTGATTTGATTTGTTATACTTCAAGTCTACTTAACTCACTAAGAGCATACGACTCTTTGAACCACTAGTATTTTTTTTTGGTATATTTATAGTCTACCTAACTCACTAAGAGCATACGACTCCAGGCTTGGCTACCCGGCCGAGTTATATAAAGGCCACCCGTAGACCAGCTACTCAGGCTTCAAACATACGAAGTTTAAATACTCCCAGGACAGAGCCTGTTGTACGCCTCCACCCAAATAACTTCAACAGCTCCATAATCAACTGCTGAAAACCACCTCCTCACAAATCACCTCCCAGTAAAGAAAAGAAAGATAACCACTAGGCGAGCCTAGGGTCATCAGGAACTACCTCGACTTCAGCATTGTAGTGCCTCCATCTCGTGGCAAGCTTTTTGGCAAGATACTTGCATGACCAGTCTTTGAGGAGTAGCTTTTTAACAAACCTCGCTGGCAGGCGAAGGTTGTTGTGGCTACAAGTCCAGACGTGGAATGGCTCCTTAGTCTCGCGACACAGAGGGCAGAGCAAACGTGCGTCCTGGTGATTGAAACGTAGATGGTACTCTTTAAAGTCACCATGTCCAGAACGAGCAGCAAGAATTTGGCCGATAGTGGAGCGGTGGGTTTCCCTCATCCATTCCGTCTTGTAGGTAATCAGCAACTCAAACTTTTGACCCAAGTGATGACGGATCTTGTGTTTAAGCCACTAGTATCAACTGGCATAAGAGTGTATCATAAGACCAACTAACCAAGCCAATTGACACATACGACCATAGCCTGTGGAAAATACGGGGTCCCGTCTGCTCCCCCCTAGTCAAGCCACAGAGCGCCAAACCAGTAGTATGGTGGGTGACCACATGCGAATCCTCGGTGTTGTATGTCTTATACTTTTTGCCTCCTAAAGGAGAACCTTTTTTATACTTTAGAGGTTAGATGTGCTTTACGTTTTATGATGTACTGAATGAAAAAGCTAGAGTTTTACAAGGTCTACACTAAAATGGCTTGGTGAATACAAGGACCAACGAGATTGACGATTGCGTACTCCAAAACAACGCTGTTCTTTCATGACAAGACTCGGCACATATACGTACATCGCCATCATGAACCCACCCAGGCATCCAGCCACGGATGTTTCAAAAGCTCTATCGCATCGGGTCTCTCATCGGGATCAATTTTCATCATGAGATGCAAGAATGATGCAAACTCCTCGCGAGCCTCTTTCTTGAGCTCTAGCAACAGTTCTTCAGAATCAAGACCCGGCCTGCCTAGGTTAGATGGATACCCTCGGATGCTTCCATCCTCACAAAAGGCGTCTTGGACAATCTGTGCATCACCCTTGACAAGAAGGGACTTGGGAAAAGGGCCAAAGAAGTCGACAATCTCTGCAAGGTGGCGGCGAAGTTCATATCGTCCAGACATGCTATCGGGGTCGACTACATGACCGTCAAACATACGGACTGCACGGTACACTTCTAGAATGACAGCCCCGAGGTTCCACCAGTCAGTCGGTGTGTCCCAGGGGGCCTTTATGAGGACTTCGGGAGCACGGAGGGAAACAGGCTGGATGTTCTCCGACAAATGGTTGGTTTTCCAGCTGGCAACCCCCCAGTCACCTAGGACTACATCAAACTCCTCAATGTTCTTGCCGTCTTCTTCAGAGAAGTAATACTTCTGGAGATATCGTGATGGGATAGGCGTGTAGCGCGGGTCTTTGTGGTTTTGTGCTGGAGGTTTGCACTGCTCCAAATAGAGCGGTATTTGACTGTAGTCTCGAAATTTCACAAATATGTTGTTCGGCTGGATATCTAAATCACAACGGCCAATGGCAACAAGGTTAGACACTTCATAGCTCTACTAAGATGTAAGATATGGTGATACATACCAGTATGTATGATTCCCTGGTCGTGGGCATAATCCAACGCGAGAACCAGCTGAATAACGAACCGTCGCATGACCGTGTATGGAACCAAGCTGTTCTTGAACCAAGAGCCGAAACTCCTCAGGGTCTCGCCCATCAGAGGGAAAACGAGACAGACGTGGATGCCATTCGGACCCTTATGCTCAAAGTCGTCCAATAAATGACAGATGAAGGAATGGCCCGAGGCTCCAAGGTTACCATCGCGGAGTTCTTGGAGAATTTCTCTCTCAAATACCGGACGGTCAGTGTGATAGCACTCTGCACTCAAGACTTTGAGGGCCAAATACTGGGATTCCTGGCCGTTTCTGGAGATGGAAGTGGTAGAAATTGGTTATCTAGCTGGCTTCTAATGTTTGGGGAATTGCCTGCCTGCTTACTTGGGTTGTGTGTCCTGCACAAGCCACACTGTCGAATACATGCCATATCCGATTTTGTTCAGAACACGGTAGCGATCATTGTAGACATCCCCAATGTAAACAGGATGGAAGCCCCCGGAGTGGTAGGCATCGTAGCCCTCCTCAATGCCCGAGTCGTCGCGAGAGGAGAGGGATGGAGAGGCGCTCATTGTATGCAAGTTTGTTGTCCTAGCGTATCGTTGTGGGATATGTAAGAATGGAGCTTGAGTAAACTTGGCTAAGTGATCGAAGTTCGTCAGGCATTTTGTACGCGTGGAAATTGACGCCTGCCTTATACTTGAGGAAAAAAGTGGATTCTGAATGAGATAATAATGGCATTTGCCCCATTTCATTCTCACCTGTACGCAAGTACAACAGAGCACAAGACAGTCTTGGAGCCACGCTGCTTTGTCAGAGTTGGGCGTCGGGTCGGGGGGTTGTTTGTTTATTCGCATGTTTGCAGCCCAGTCCCGCAATCCAGCCTGTCGATATAGTCATGGGTGGGCAACACATAGTACTAGTGCTGGTACTGATTTGTGATATTTAACCGTATACTATCCGACAGGGCCAAGTTACATCCGCTGAGTTGTCACACTTGTCAGCGGCGTTACGCCCGTTGTTGGGGAATAATGTCGATGATTGGAGTTTGCTGCGAGTAAAAAAGCTGGTCTGGAAGCGAAGATCACCCCAGGTTAATCATGATAGAACCAGTGAGGGGCAGCCATCTGACAACATGCCGCCAATAGAACAATGTACAACTGACCTTCAGTTGCATTTCGTAGTTGAATAGGTCGATTATATAGCATAAAGTGCATTTGTTTTCTCGTGATAAGAGCAAAGCTATAGCTGCCAAGTAGATCCTGCCTACGTACTCGGGCGACCACTGACCACTCACGTTTATAATGCTTACAGCGGCGAGAGTCCATACACATTCTGTGCCTCATCTTTACAGGTTACATGTAGTACTACTGAGCATAATTCCAAGAACGAACTTGGTCTTTTCAGCCTTGACTTGATCACATGGAAACTAAATTTCAAGGCGTCACATCGTACAGTCTAGAATGAGATCTGTACATATATAAGCAGAGTGCTGGATAAAACTTTGACGACATTGCCTACTTGGACATGCCAAACAATCGACGAAATCCTCACGCACCCACGCACATAGAAACACACATCTCTACAAGCACAGATATATATCAATCTCTCCATAGCCTACAATGCCAATCTCCACCAGTAACGTCTCTTTCACCAACCCGAGTAAACGCTCGCCCTCTGCTGAAAGAGCGGTGGTCGACTACTCCAAGTCCGATCCTCGCCGTATCGCGAGTGCAGTGATCCGCAGTACACCAGCAAAAGTGTCAGTAAATTTCATTCTCCTCTGTTCATTCACTCATACAGAAGCTAACATGCGTCAAATGTATCAGTGGCGGGGACACATGGCATGTTGGTGGCACGAACCCAAACGCAAAGGAGCATATCACTGTTGATTTCAAGGACTCCAAAGGTAACCACATCACTACGAAGCACATTGGTCGTGACGGAAAACTAGTATAACTTATTTAATTGCACGCAACCAGTCCGACGTGCTATGATTATTCACATAGTTACAGTTATAGTTTGCATCGAAGGGGTGCTTTCCCAATGCCCGCAAATAACGAGAAAACAATGCTGTGGTCCTGTTCTTACTTTGATTTGATTTGATATATTTAAAGTCTACTTAACTCACTAAGAGCATACGACTCCGGGTTTGGCTACCCAGCCGGGTTATGTAATGGCCACCCGTAGGCCCGCAATTCAGGCTTCAAACATACGGAGTTTAAAACTCCCAGGGCATCGCCTGTTGTACACCTCCACCCAAATAGCCTAGCTCCCCCATAGCCAACTGCTGAACAAAAGAAAAGAAAACACCTCCTTATCGCGCACCTCCTAATATAGAAAAGGAACAGACTTATTGGGATGCCCACTAGGTGAGCCTGGGGTCATCAGGAGCTACCTTGACTTCAGCGTTGTAGTGCCTCCATCTGGTGTCAAGCTTTTTGGCCAGATACTTACATGACTGGTCTTTCAGTAGCAGCTTCTTGACAAACCTTGCTGGCAGGCAGAGGCTGTTGTGGCTACAGGTCCAGACATGGAATGGCTCCTTGGACTTATGACATAGGGGGCAGAGCAGACGTGCGTCCTGATGCTTGAAACATAGATGGTATTCTTCAAAGTCACCATGTCCAGACCGAGCAGCAAGAATTCAGCCGATAGTGGAGCAGTGGGTTTCCCTCAACCACTCTGTCTTGTAGGTGGCTGGCAGCTCAAACTTTTGACCTAGATGTTGACGGATCTTGTGGTTCGAGTATTCTGCCTAGAAGGCATTAGCCAACTTCACTTTCCTCCAGCGGTTGGCGTAGGCCAGAGATATAGTATTGGGTTGGACCAGAAGGTTGTCACTATTGCAGCCTTGCTTGGCAAGCTGGTCAACAGCTTCATTCCCTTCGATATTTGCATGTCCTGGGACCCATCTTACTCAGCCAATTGGGTAGTCTAAAGATGTGCAGGAGCGACCTCCTTTCCAAGCATGGAGGAGGCTTTGAGTTTCGTCCACTTCACGTTGGGATGTGCTAGTTTTCCTCAGGCGCTTGGCAATACGTTGGGCAACTCCGATATTGTCTAGGCACAGGTAGATGTGACTTGAGTCAGCTGGGGCAGCAGCAATGGCGGCTCTAACAGCACAAAGAGCAGCTACTGCCTCTGCATCAGCAACTTCACGGTATTTTCCACAGGATCCAGACCCTTCTGAGATCTTCACCTTGCCTATATACACAGCCCACCCTGCACCAGTGAGGCCCTGATCATTGTGTGACCCATCAGAGTACACCCACAGTGCCTGTGGGTCACTAGTTTTGAGTTCTGCCAGGTGATTGGTCACTGCTGTTTCTTTGTCAACTTTGGTTGGCAGTGGTTCTGGAGGGCCATTGGCTTCTGGCAGTAGCTGTTTGGTGTGGTCGATCTGGAGAGGTAGCATGGCTTTGAACTTGTCTATAGTACCATCAATCTCTGTGTGTGACAGGACATGGTCTTGGTTCACCATGGACGCCCTAACTCCTACTGCATGTTCATGGTCTCTCAGCAGCATTTCAATGTTTGGCAGAGCAGAGAAGATGTGCAACAGTTCCACAGGGGTAGTTCGGTAGACTGGTAGGGCTGACTGAATGGCAGCATGTAAGACTCTTTCCAACCTTCCACAGCTGTTCTTTGAGATGAAGGGGGACCAGGTTGATGAAGCAAACAGTAGTTGGGGTATAATGCACCCTCTGATTACATGTAGTAAGCTCTTAACAGGTGTGCCATGGTAGACGCCTGCCAGTGTCCTGATAGCATTGACTGTGCGCCTTGCCTTGGCAGTGATTTGCTTGATATGTTCACCAAAGTTCACTGAGCGATCCCACCAGATGCCCAGCCAACGCAGACTGTCAGATGGCTCTAGGCGCTGTCCGTTCGGTAGGGTCAGTCCCTCTTTGCTTCTGCAGCCCCCAGGGCGGCAGTGGATCAAGCCTGTCTTGGACCAGTCAAGCTCGAGTCCATTATCTTGACACCAGAGGGAGACTTTGCCTATAGTGTCTTCGATGCACTTGAGGTTGGTGGAGATTTTGCCAGAGGAGACTGAGTATAGGCCGTCATCTGCGTATCCCAAAAGGCAGTGCTTGCTGAAAAGCTCTGCCATGAACAGCATGTATAGTATGGGGGAGGCTGGGGAGCCTTGTGGTAGACTCCCGGGTCCTGTTCTTACCCATCGACTCCTGTCCATGTATACACTAATATGACGTTCACCCTTAACAAATACCATGTCGCGTAATTGGTGTAGTGGTAACATTAATCGTTGCCATCAAAGCAATGATTTCGATTAGCCCTGGGTTCGATTCCCAGATTACGCATAAGTGTTTCTTTTTTTCTCCAGAAATTTTCACTTTATAACACCTCCAGTCCAACCAATATGAAGACCCTACGCAGTTCACGTCTACTTTATTCTCTTTCTGCACTGATACATATGCTATTGTTTTCTTTTTGTTGCTGGGTATTAGAGCTAGATAACTAAACATAAAACAGACAGCTAGTTCGAGGCTACAGAAGGCCTGAATCCTGTTGGACAACATTAGCTCAACAACTCAGACCTTAGATGGGACATAGCAAGGGGTAACTTACCCGGCCCAATCAATGGCCTATTGCTTACGGGTTCGAACACGGAGATGGACTGCGTCGTCATCTTCTTCAAACTCAGCTGGACGAGGTCGAACCAATCCTCTTCCCGTTGTCGGTGTCAAGGCTGGTGTGCTCGTGACAGTCGCGTTCACGGCATCACGATCAGGATTAGTAGAGCCAGACTCTGCGTAATTCCTGGCTACTTCTACAAGCTGCTTGAGAGAGTTGGAGATACTAGCCAAGGACTCTGCAATAGCCTGCTCGTTAGCAGCCTTTTTGAGTCGGCCAGCGGCCAAAGCCTCGAGGACACGGCCCGTCTCGGCTCCCCGGCCCGAGTCATCCATTGCTTCGTCTCCGTCATCGGTCTGCGGGGAAGAAGCTCTGTTTCTGCTGTTCGTCGCGGCACCAGCGAGGAGGCCTGGCCTGGAGGTGTAAGAGTCGCAAACACGGTCGCTGATGTATATCGAGGGCTGATCGGGGTCGACAGGCTCGGTAGGCTCAGCAGCTGTGAAAGGTCCCGCACAATGTCTAGGCCGGGGACGTAACCCCTCATTTCGGGTAGCGGTAGTGGTGGTGGTGGTAGCAGTGCCGAACCTACTAGACCGAGAAGGCTTAGCCGAAATGATGGGCTCAGAATAGAGCCGACTGCTTGTGGCGGTTATATTAGGATGTCCGTTCTTTTTGCCGTCCTTGTCAACCCACAAGTTTACATTGATTGTATTCTGGAAGCTCATAGGACCTTTATCCTGACGACCGATGAGTTTGTTTTGCATGTCGGGTGGCTGGCGATGGTCCGATGAAGTTTCCCGGTCAGCAGCTTCAGAGTGTGAGCTTGAACGGCCGTCCTGGCTTTCATCAGGAGCAGAACTGTGCTGCCAGATGGGGCTTTGGGGCTCGGGCTTGATGTCATTCTGTGTGATGTCGCCCTTGCTATCGGCCAAGGGCAGTATGCGCTTACTGGATGGGCCGCCTTCATCGTCGCCCGCGTTGACGCGGTAGAGTTTCGGCATCTTGGGGATCTGGCGAACAGGTGAGGAAGGGTCGCTCTATTGGCAGGAAGATGGGCAGTATCTGCTGAGAAGATGGTGATGGTAGAAGAATAAGAGGAGTTTCCATGATGGAAGTGACAGGACTGTTAGCTGCTTTAACAGAGACAAAATGTAGTGACTATGGGCTGCAGGTTCTGGTGCCTAGTCGGTTGCCTGTTTGGAAGAATATAACACTGGTGAGGGTACACCCACCTACATTTAATCAAGTACAGGCAGGCCACATGCAGATATGTAGACATGCAGAGCTGCAGCACTATCTAATCTGAGGCCATGTAGCTTGCATGTTGATATATCCAAATGGGAAATGGACGCAGCTGCAAACACAACAGGTCGAGGTCGTACAGACAGAAAGACGACGATACCGGTGGAATCATCAGCTCCTAAGCTTGAGACACTAATACACTTAAGACTCAAACGTGCAGGCAGACAGGACACACCGCAGGCATTTGCATTGCCATGTTTGCTTGCTGTGCTTGTTGCCTTGTGCATTGATTGCTGTCTTGAGCACCAAACAGCATGGATGGCAAAAAAAGAAAGTAGGGCGATGGAGAAACAGCGCACGAAAAAGTAAATATTGGATATATGCAACCTCCGGGAGTCGAACCCGGACCTTTCGCTTGGAAGGCGAAAATCATAACCGCTAGACTAAGGTTGCTTGCTCTTGCTTGCTTGTTGGAAGAGCGCCTGATATTAAAATACATATAGCACGAGGCCAGTGTGTTAATTTTTTGCGCGAACCTAACAATAATAACTTGTACACTACAACCAACACCTGTTTATAGTCTATTGAGCCAATTCATTTTTCGTCATAGTCCTATGATCCCCTCTCCGACGAGGAAGCAAATATCAGTCTACTATTATGAGCAATACTTACAATCCATATGATCTTCTACGATTTCCCCGAACCATAAGATTACGAATATAACAACTCCTAGTGACAGGCTTTCTTCGCTGATCGGCTGCCGCCGTTTTCACCCACAAACGAATACATTGTATATTCCAACACCACCATACTATCTTTATCAAATGGCAACGTGCCTGAGTGGTTAAAGGGTATGACTAGAAATCATATGGGTTCGCCCTCACAGGTTCGAATCCTGTCGTTGTCGCTTGTCTTTTTTAATCCTGCATCTCATCTTGGCTCAACAGCTTGCCAGTTAACATGAGATGCATCCTGAAATATTTTTTGCAAGATGGATGTTGATCAGTCTGCAGGCTTCCAGGTTCTGGGATCATGCATAATGTGAGATCCCATACACGCCATTAAACTAGCAATCGAACATTTGATAGACAGCCTGTCTAGAGATTGCAATATCAAACACACCTAGACATACATTGTACCACTCGACAGCCACATGGAAGACTCTACTACTATCTGCTTCTATCCATATATGTTCAAGGGCTGGCCACTACGCAATATGCAAGCTGCAGCAATACAAACAAGAGCATGTATGAAGGCCGACCACACGCTCAGTGCAAAGTACGAATAGAGATATCCTTCGAAACAGGCAGATGGTACCTGTCCAGACTATCATGCTTTGCTCTCGGACTCATTATAATAGGACCTGTAGACCGGGTTCTCAACTGTAATCATGTAGCCCTATAACCCTGACTTTTCCCCAAGAGCAAGATCAACCACGAACTGGAGTTATGATATTGATAAGAAATGTTACTACAGTCAAGGGCATCTCCCTCATGAAGAAGCAGTCTGTTCAGTGTGTCCGTGCCGACTCCGAGGTCGATTGCGACTGCGAATGTGAATTGATCTGCTCATGCCCGCCGCCTCCATTGAACAACTGCCCGATCCCCGCCAAGTCGCCCCCGTAGTTACCAGAAACCCTCGTGAAAGCCCCGACTCCCCTACCGATGAGATCGGGCATTTCCGCCCTCGAGAAGAGCACGCCCCTACTAAGAACCAGACTTACCAAGAATAAGGTCGATCCACAGAAAGCCAGCAAGTGTGTGAAGAGAGAACAAAAGAACGTGCAACCGTTGAAACAGGACATGGGAAAAAGAAAAAGACCATACGAAGAGATCACTGAAAGGCATAGCGTCCAAAAGGCAAGCAACATGCCACATGCTAGGAATGAGAAGAAAAGAGTGAAAGGCGGTACGGGAGAAACCTCTGCAAAGCACTGCAAACCGGCCCATGAGTCTGGCACCCAAAAGTCTGCAACAGACGTCGTTACCCGAGCCATAAACCAATGCCCCGACTCAGACTTGTCAGAGCCCGACTTCGACTTTCAGAAGATTCTTCACCAAGCTCCTCGTCCAGTTGACGCCGGTTATTCGGTGGCTTTCTATCTCACACTAGACTCCAAGGCATTCTCAGAGCCAATAGAGGCCCTGAACAGCAGAGTCGCATCATCTGCTGCACTCTCTGAACCTTCCAAACCTGTGCTCTCAACACCGGTGGAAACACCAAAAAAGCTCGGGACTTCTTCAAGAAAGTCTACCACTGTGTGTGGAAACACTGACAACAACATATAAGCATACACTAGGCTCACCATACGAGGTACCGTTACACATAATAACACTTGACCTAGAGCATCAAGCATTTGTTCGCTGTCTGGGCCGCTAAATGTCTCCCAATATAACTCCATTGCTAGTATCTTGCACAAAGCTCATCATTTAGAATCATCGCCACTCCAAACACCCAACTTCCCTATCTCAGCGTGCACGTCCGTCTTGGACCCTGGATATGCATCAGTTCCAAGAACACAATATCAACAGGGATATACCTCTCAGCACGACTCGTGGTTCATCCAGCAGTGCGAAGGAAACCGCGCTCTCCATGTCTCGATTCGATGTCCGCCGCCTTGTACAGAACATGACTTGCTAGCAGATTTCTTAGTGCGCACAAAGTTTGCAGCCAACGGCCTGATGGAACTTCACATACGTGCAGACGGTGTTATTCTTGTCTATGCATACACTGAGGACCGCAATCGGGCTATACGTGCTCTCCGTCTCCAAGATTTCATTTTCGATTCAGCGAGATACCATGCAAAGATCGTGGGCCCCACGCCGCAGAGTAGTACAGATTCCTGAGTTCTCAAAGGCGTCTCTTCGGCTACGCTGTCTTCACGTGTGGACTGGGTCCAGACCGTATAGGATTATGCCAGGGCAAACGGACTAAACGGCATTCCAGATTTCAAGGTGTACACAATCATGCGGGACGCTGCTGCCCCGAAGTTTACAGGGACAGTTCTAGTACAGTAAGTATTACCTCTCTCCCACATAAGTGTTCATGATAGACTGACCCCGTTTCTTTGCCCAGGTGGGATCGTCCTGTCGCCATCCTTGGCCAGCGCCTCAGCCTGACAGTCAGAGGCCAAAGCCACGCAGTCCAGTACCCCAACCTGTGCTGTTGTCTCATATGTGAAAGCACCGGTCACTTTCATGACCAATGTGCTATAGTTCCTGGCGGCGCCTTTGTTGGCCCCTGCATTGGCGCATACAGCCGCCATGATGAAGCCTCCTCTGCCAATATTATGGATGCCATTTGTCAGGCAAAGGGCCCATTCTCGCAGGATATCCTCGCGGTAACAAGAAGACTGCAGCGAGAGGCAGACCGAGACCGCAATCAAGATCGGAGTAGAAACAAGAACTGTCAACATCAGAAGGATGGCGCTGATGAGAATCAACAGTGCGTATCTCAGAAAAGACAATTCAGCAAGTGTGACAAGCGACGAGCTAGAGAGGTGAGATCCGGGCTAGGAAAGTGAGATAGATGCAAAAGAAGATAGAGAGCAATATCCGTTCAAGTTGGCCTTGACTTTGTGAGAAAGCAAGCTGCATCGTCCCATGAAGACTATTCGTTGTTTCACCAAGACTTTTCATGTTGCACAGGCTCACACAGGCCCTAAATGAGGTAACAACAGTTAATTTCGTCACCAATAACGGGGCAATGGCGCAGTTGGGAGCGCGTTAGACTGAAGCGCAACTTCAGTGGTTCTGATATCTAAAGGTCACCGGTTCAATCCCGGTTTGCCCCATCCGAGCGACTTTCTCGGCTCACCGTTTGGTCTTGTGGTCTAGTGGTATGATTCTCGCTTAGGGCTCACCCTACAGCATAGCTTGCGAGAGGTCCCGTGTTCGATCCACGGCAAGACCCCATTCTTTTTCTCGTTTTTTTTGTCGATTTCCTGAGCCAGTGATTTCGTTTCCTTTCTTTGCAGCTTGTCTTTTTTGGCTGGGATTTGCAGAGGAGTATCAAGGACAGGTTATTCAGTCCTGTTTCTAGAGGACCACTAGGAAAAACGCTGTCAGACTGGATATCAAATGCATCCCTATCCGTAGTCTACTTTTCTCACTCAGAGCTTATGACTTCTCGGTTTTCACTAGACCAGGTTACAAGCGCAGGTCACCCATAGACCCACTATCCTAGTTTCAGACATACAAAGCACCACTTTGGCCCTCAAGTCAGAGACCTGTTGTTTGCCTCCCCTCAAAATGGAACAGAACAATAGTCCTCAACGCAAAGAACAGAAAACATAAAAAAAAGAAATAGAACGCCCACATCAACTCATCAAAGCCTGATAGTGGTTATTTTTCCCAACAATCCTTCAACAGTTACAAGTGACGGCCGCGTGGCCCAATGGCAAGGCGTTTGACTACGAATCAAAAGATTGTGGGTTCGAATCCCATCGTGGTCATGTGTGGAATGTTCTCATTCTTTTTTGCACCTTTTTCTTTCTCGAGCTTGCTTGAAGAGAGAAGCAGAGGGATAGAGGGAACATAGTGACGGTTAGAGCGAAGCAACTTGTAGGGGATCAATAGACGGAGAACAACATGGCGCATAAGAATACAAGCACTATGTCTCGCAAGCAAATGCCCATGCACAGCACATGCGCACATGCATGTACATGAAGAAGCCGATGTGGGCGGCTTGGTAATGCAGACTGTGTGTGTAACAGATAAGTCGATGCCCCCCCCCCTCCATGTTGCTGTTTGTGTACTCATGTCTGTATGGCGGGACCGCCCCGCCTTGCAAGTCCCCGCCTCCCGGGAAATAGTTGGCCCGGCAGCTCAGCCAATCTCACAGTTGGTACCCACTTATAGGCGGAGCCAAGTCTAGACCAGTCTCTCGATTTGGCAGCGAGACAGAACTGGTAGCCCTGAGGATGCGGGTCACACAGCTGCTGGCACGGGTTTGATTGGCGGGCTACAGCTGGTGGGGTGCACTGCGATTTGCGAGGCGGGGAGCTTGTGGGGTGGAATTGTGCGCGGCAGGATCGGCGGTGGTGCGTGCTGGATTGTTTGGTGGGTGTTGATGAGTAACCCATAGCGCGGGACAGAGGCGGACGAGTCATAAAAACACAGTTTGTTGGTGACTCTTCAGCCAGCGCCACAGAAATAAATAGCGACGCAGGTAACGCACGACAAAGCAGAGAGCAGGCGAGGCAAAGGAAGCTTGAAGCTTGAAGCTCGAAGCTCGAAGTTCGAAGCTCAAAAGCTCAAACGCGTAACAGAGGAATATCTTTTGTCGCAGCCAAGCCAAACTCCCTCATCCCTGTTTATCCAAGAGCGTTCCCGCAGATGCAGTGGATTTCAGCACCAACAAAAAAGCCCGGCACATCGCATCAACGTCCATCGTTATCAACAAAAAAAGAGAGAGGCTGAGGCTTGCGCTGCCTAGCATATTCTCACGCCCACCAAGACCACACGACCACGACCAAGACCAAGACCAACACCCACGACTACACTCACGCTTCGCGCTTCACACAACGTTGAAGCGTATTTTTGTAGAGCCCAGCCCCGCTTAATACCTACACACACACACACACACACACCACAACGCAATTGATCTGCTTCAACGCCCTTATTTCGCGTTTCCGTCTTTTTTTGTTGAAGAGTTACAACAGCGTTTTAGCGGTGGCTATTATTAAAGACACCAAACCAGCGATATCCTCCTCTTTCTGTATTTATTTTTTTTCGTTTTTTTTTCGTTTTTTTTCTTCTTCCTTCCCTTTTTTTCATTACTTAAATAATGCCCCCTCCTCCTCCACCGTTTGCCCGTTTTCTTTCCTCGGCCATCCCAACATCCAATCGCACTCCATCTTTTGCTTTCCTTTCTCTTTCACGCTGGTCGTCCATAGCCATAGCTGCATCCCGCAAACAACAGTCCTTTCCGCACGTCCACACTCGCACGTGCTCTTCGTCTTCATCTTCGTCATCTTCGCCGTCTTTGTCCTCCCCTACATCCACGTCTCCCAAAATGGCCGACCAGGAGCTATCCAAGTACCTCAAGGCCTCCCACGACCGCATCTTCGACCACAACAAGGCGTGGGCGGCTAAGCAGGCCCAGGATGACCCTTCCTTCTTCAAGAACCTGGCCGCCGGCCAGAAGCCCGAGTACCTCTGGATTAGCTGCAGCGATTCGCGCATCCCGGCCGAGCAGATTACGGGTCTGAAGCCGGGCGAGGCGTTTATCCATCGCAACATTGCCAACCTGGTGTGCAACACCGACCTCAATGCCATGAGCGTACTGGAATATGCCGTCAAGCATCTCGAGGTCAAGCACATTGTCGTCTGCGGCCACTACGGCTGCGGCGGTGTCAAGGCCGCCATGACACCCAAGAACCTCGGCCTCCTCAACCCGTGGCTGCGAAACATTCGTGACGTGTACCGACTACACGAAGCCGAGCTCGACAAAATCACCGACGAGACCGAGCGATACAATCGTCTGGTCGAGCTCAACGTCATTGAACAGTGCCGCAATGTAATCAAGGTGGCCTCGGTCCAGGAACAGTATGCCGAAAACAGATTTCCTATTGTGCACGGCTGGGTGTTTGGGCTCGACAACGGCCTGATCAAGGACCTGGACGTCAACCACGAGAAGATTCTCAGGGACATTCAAAAGATTTACAACCTATGCGATTAGGTGTCAGGAGATTAGATGGTGTGTCCTTACATGCCATAGCAATACTGGACTGCTGAGTCGTCAGAGATGCAGTGCCGTGCATTGCATCGCAAAGAGATAGAGCCGCAGGTCCATTTTCTACATACGTCATTTCATGCCCCCCCTCAACCAAAGACCCCGCACCTGTGTGATAAGTAGCCTTGCACCTAAACAAACAAACATTCGCCTTGCGTCATGCGTAGCCTTTCCCCCCGTCCTGCATAACCTAGAGCCAGTCAGAGTTGGGACAGAGTTAGCTACCCCCCGCCGCCTCTTCCCTGCCCCATGTTCCGGTTTACCACTCCAAAAATCCATGCCACTTACGTTGAAGCTTGAACGCAGCCAAACCTTCTGAAGAAGTCGGCGAACAAACACAGCAGCACTATGACGGAAAAGTCATGTTTTATATGCATCTCATCTTAACTCCCTAAGACCTGTTGTCTGTCACATTGACCCTTGTTACATATGTACAGCTGGCGGGCGGACCAGCAACTGCTCAAGCCTCTATGCCAAGATCGGGCCTTTTGTTTCAGACTTTGAAGGGGTTACCGCCTGTAGTACGACCTACACTATCAAGCCATCCAGGAGGAGAAAACAATAGCGGTCTAGAAGCAGAGGTAAGCACGCAAGCTGACATTTACAAGGGCGACGGGAGCTCGCGGTAAGAAGAGTTGCCTTGAACCTGGCAGCACATGAACTAGTGCTGGGAATATACAGCGGAGATTGAACCTATTCTAATCAGCGCACTCATAATATTTACAAAATATATGTCTGGGTACTATACCTACAATCTGCAGTGGAAATTATTCTACATCTAGGGCTGTGTGCCATGCAGGAGCCTGGCATCCGTGATTACACTCGTTTTGCTATCACGCCATATAACTTGCGTAGACCAGGCAGGACAGATACATGAAGCCACTGCTGTGTCAGCCATTTACCATGGATTAAGAAGAGAAAAAGAAGAGGAAGAAAAAGAAAATGCAAGGGTGGTCCATTCTGACCCAGCTACGAACTTTGCAACAGCACAAGTGCGGCTTTGCTTGACGCAACGAGAAAAAATATGCTCACTACCAGGGTCGAACTGGCGACCTTCGCATTACTATGTACAGGAGATCCCGTATTAGTACGACGCTCTAACCAACTGAGCTAAGCGAGCGAAGATGTTGCTTTTTGTTGAAAGGGGGCGCTCTTACAATAGCAAATGACTGCTTTGCTATTCTCTTTGTATTTTCGTTTTGCGTTTTCCCTATGTTTTTGAAAACAGTAGCAAGGAGCTCATAAGGGTCAGTCGTCCACATAGGACGATAACCATTGTATGTCTCTCGGCACGTGTCACAAAACCAAGGGTCTATATATATCACGTGATACTACATTTTGGGCAATTTTCACCGCCGAAAGGGGGTATCAGAGAAGGCCTAGGCTTGTTTTCGCTCAGACCATCCATCCCTCCTCCATCGGGTCCCCGGGAAGCCTTTGGGTTCAACCTTCTTTTGTTTACTCCTTTTTTGCCGGAGCTCCTCGCCAAATAATTTCCCTTCTTCTCGCCTTCTCTTTTTTTTTTCTCCAAAAGGGGGGGGGGGAAACAGAATACTGCTTACTGGGTCGCGATCACCTGGCTTACAGAACCTTGCAGTCGGAGTGATCTGCACTTTTCTGTAGCGCTCTGCCATCCTATTGATGGCACCCATTGTTTAAGCGCACAATACAATTCTTGTGGCTGAACATCTTCGTTCGTCCCATGAGTCTTACCATTCTGTATTAGCCTGGCGCACCAATGAGCTTGAAGATGAGATGCACAGAGCAGGGCACTATCCTAAGTCCTAAGCCCTAAGTCCCAAATTGATCTTGTTCCAGGCCAGTCTACCACTAGAGTCTCCAAACATGATACAACCCCCAGGCTAATATTACCACATTTCTGTGACCCCCCCCTCCAAGCCTTTGCATGGCTTGCTTCCATGTCCCGATTCTACCGATAGAGTCTTCTAGGCCTTGGCACCTAGAGCAGGATTGAAGTGGCCAGGATGGGCTCATGCAACTGGCTCGCCTGCATGGAAACCAATGGGGGTTCCCGGGAAAGATTGAATGTGGAAATTCTCCAGCAATCGTCAACCTCTCGCCATGGGTCTCGCTGGCTGATGAGAGAGCTGCCCTCCCCTCCTCGCCGTATCAATCTCACACACCCGCTCTCATTTGGCGCAAGACGCTGATTCGTGGAGACTCGACAGGGTAGCACAGTGGTTGTCTTCCATATCCTTATGGGGAAGTGCATCCACCATGACTTACACCATATCTCAATACAGGCCGGAACTTGTTGATCTGCACTCTCGATCTGCACATTGCTGGCTTTTTTCTTCTCGAGATGCCACCTTCTATAGAGCAGATGGCAGATATAAAAGCCCACTGACTGCCACAACACTGACTCTCAAATCTACGCTGTCATCCATCACGCTCTCGGCCTTGCTGTCTTCTCTCTTCTCTGTTTTGGAAAACTCTCAAACACGCCCTATCATCCTGCAGGGGCTAATTGAGAAGGGTGTAACGTCCTGTCTGAACAAAGCCAAGCCAATAACCCTTCGAAGACCGTCCTTGGCATCATCTTGACTTTCATTGGAACCTGGCTCGCAGCAGCTTGTTAAAAAGGTACGTGACTGCTGCTTCTATTGTGCCTGTGGTCTTCCTTTCTTTCTCTCGCCAGACTTGCTTGCAACTCCTCACCTCACCTCACCCTCTTCACAATCTCTTGGTTCTTCTTTTCCTCAAGCTTGACGCTTGTCACTTTTTCATTCGTTTACTTTCAAAATCAAAGACTTGACGTCTTTTTACCTTCTTTTCGTCCAACTTACCACTCATTCATTCATTCATTCATTCATCTAACCATCCTCTCCAGTATTCAACATGGTTTCTTTCAACTCTCTGATTTCTGCTCTGGCCATGGCTGCCTCGGCCCTTGCTGTTTCCAACCCCGGCGCTTGCTCTGGTGCCTGCGGTAACGCGCACGACCCTTCTATCATCATTGACTCGGCCGGCACCTACTGGCGTTTCTCGACTGGTGGCAAGATTGCTATCCACTCGGCCCCTTCGCTGACGGGCCCATGGGAGTACAAGGGTGCTGCCATCCCCAACGGCAGTATTATCAACCTGGCTGGCAAGGACGACCTGTGGGCCCCCGAGGTCATCAAGGTCGGCAACACCTACTACATGTTCTACAGCGTGTCGTCTTTCGGCTCGCAGAACAGCGCCATCGGTGTCGCTACCTCGACGACCCTGGCTCCTGGCTCGTGGAGGGATCTCGGCTCTTCGGGCGTCGCATCCAAGCCTGGATCTGCCTACAACGCCATTGACGCCTCGCTGACCAAGATTGGCAGCGACTACTACATGACCTTTGGTTCGTTCTGGAAGGACATTTACCGCGTCAAGATGAGAAACCCGCCCACCAAGGTGGCGTCGGGAGCGAGTTCGTCGCAGGTCATCTATAACAGCGCCGATACCGCCATCGAGGGTGCCTCGCTGTACAAGAACGGCGACTACTACTACATGTTCTTCAGCCAGGGCCAGTGCTGCGGCTACGACAGGAGCAGACCTGCTGCTGGCAAGGAGTACCGCATCAAGGTGTGCCGCAGCAAGTCGGGCACTGGAGACTTCGTCGACAAGGCCGGCAAGTCGTGCACCAACGGTGGCGGCACCACCGTGCTGGAGAGCCACGACTGGGTGTACGGCCCCGGTGGCCAGGGCGTTTTCAACGACCCCAAGTACGGTCATGTCCTGTACTACCACTACGTCGACACACGCATTGGCTTCGCTGATGGTGACAAGAAGATGGGTTGGAACCAGCTCACCTTCAGCGGTGGCTGGCCTTCGATCAAATAAAGAAAGAAGCATGCTCCAATGCTCCAAGACTAATAGGGCCCGACCTGCTGCGTCACCCTCCCAGTCTGTGGTTAGTGGCTTATGCACTGTTTCTTTTTTTTTCATATTGTGCAAGGAGAGGTGAAAGGGGGTTGTTATTTTAATTTTCGTTGTTCATATTCTTGTGGCTCACTTTGGTAGTTTATATCACCAACATTATTCATCTTTCTGTCTCACCGTGCAGTTTTAGTTCTAGAGTTCTTGTTTTCAATGCCCTTGTCAATGGGGTAAGAGACGACCTGTCAAAACATTCTCCGGCGAGCAAAAAAAAACAACAACGGCGGTGTCTTCGGTCGAACAAAGCTGTAAAAAAACACCATCGAGACTGGCTGGAGAGCTCTGAGGCGAGAGTTCACCCAGTTTACTTCAAGTGGTTACAAAAAGAAGTGCTCCGAGTGAGGGTCGAACTCACGACCTTTGGATATCACACACAACAGGAATTTGAAAATCAAGCTCCTCATGATTATGAGACCACTGCGCTACCACTGCGCCATCGAAGCTTGTTGTATTTTCACATGCTCGGCGACTTCTAGTCTGAAACTATAGTATGCGCATTATTCTTTTTTTTCGACACAAAAACAAACAAGCAAACAAACAAAATTATTCTTTTTTTTTCTCAGTATTTGTCTAAACCAAACCTAGACAGTTTCTTTAGGAGCATCAAGCTGCTGTAACCTGCCTCTTTAATATCCCATGGGTTCCTAATAAAAGAAACCCACGACATCTTACACTGGGACAAGTGTCAACATCTGCACACAACAGTGACACGTAGAATGGCAGGTCTAAAACCAGCTACTAACAACATGCGCATCTCATGTGTTGGTGGGGGCAATATTGACATCTTTTTATAGCAAACAGTAACTGCACTATTATAGTTGCAGAGATGAATCATCGGCCATAAATACAGCCTGGTGCCATTTGATTAGAGAATGAAGTCCCTCATATTTCTCCCCCTCTTGAACAGTGCTTCTCAACTTCGAATATCCCCTATGAAGCCACGTGACAACAATGGTCCACTCGACAACCTGACTGGGCATGGAGCAAGTTGGTGCTAAACTCGAAGGCCTGTCTTCCTATCAAAGAGACTAAGTCCATCTTCCTTTTTGTTGTTTTTCCTTGTTTTTATAGCCAGGTCAGTGGTATCATAGGCCAAGCGTAATACATATTTATCAACCCATTAATCCGACAAATAGCATCCATGGATGGCCTAGATATTTCCCATAAGACTTATACGGCACAACAGGAAAGAAAAGGCACATCGAAGAAAATATGATATTGAATCTTGGTACGCTGTAATGCACTTGGCATTCACATTGTCATCACTCCCGTTCAGTGAGTGACCCCTTCCCGCTAAAATCAAACCGACACCAGGACGGGCAGACATG
Source organism: Thielaviopsis populi (assembly GCA_017591655.1). Lineage (NCBI taxonomy): Eukaryota > Fungi > Ascomycota > Sordariomycetes > Microascales > Ceratocystidaceae > Thielaviopsis > Thielaviopsis populi. Next base: position 17,627 of record JADILG010000047.1, on the reverse strand, counting down.
TCCACCACACCAACTCGGGCAAAACAGGTCTACAGATATAGACCCTCCGGCTCGCCCTCCTGCTTCGTGCGCAGGACTCTCTCCCTCGCCGCCCTGAAGTCTGACATTTGCACTCTCATTCTGCGCTCGCGCAGAGCCATCAAGCCGGCTTCGGAGCAGATGGCCTTGATGTCGGCACCCGACAGATCATCCTTCTGCGAGATGAATTCGTCCAGATCCGTATCCTCATTGAGGTTCATCTTGCTCGTGTGTAACAGGAAGATCTTGCGCTTCGTGTTCTGGTCAGGGTTTTCAAAGAGAATCTTACGGTCAATACGACCGGGACGGATGAGGGCGGGATCCAGAGACTCAATCTTGTTGGTGGCCATGATAACCTTGACATCACCACGATCATCGAAACCGTCCAGCTGGTTGAGCAGTTCCAGCATGGTGCGCTGAATTTCACGCTCACCGCCTGATGTAGAGTCGTAACGCTTCGTACCGATGGCATCGATTTCATCTATGAACACGATCGAAGGGGCGTTTTCGGCAGCAGCCTACGAATGGGGGTGTTAGTATTGTCGTGAAAGTGGTGGGAGGAGATGGTGGGTAGGGGTGGATTGTGTGAAAACAAGAAGTGGTCAAGTACAGGAACACAAGAACACAACATACCTGGAAAAGCTGGCGCACCAGGCGAGGGCCATCACCAAGGTACTTCTGAATCAGCTCACTACCAACAATACGAAGGAAGGTGGCAGAAGTTTGGTTGGCCACAGCCTTAGCCAATAGTGTCTTTCCAGTACCAGGAGCACCGTAGAGAATAACACCCTTGGGAGGCTTGATACCCATTTCCTCGTACAGCTCGGGATGCAAAAGTGGCAACTCTACTGACTCGCGCACTTCTTGGATCTGCTGCTCCAGGCCTCCAATGTCGGCGTACGACTCTGTAGGCGCCTTCTCCAACTTCATAACGCTGACCAAAGGATCAGTGTCGTCAGTCAAAACGCCGACGATGCTCACGCTCTTATGGTGCAGAAGAACGCTGGCACCAGGCTCAAGAAGATCCTTGTCCACAAAGCTCATGATGCTAACATAGTACTCGGGACCAGTCGTGCTACTAACAATGGCGTGGTCATCGTCAATCATTTCTTCAAGAGTACCGACACTCATGGGCGATCCACGCATGTCGTCAACACGGCCACGCTCGTCGGCAAGGCGATCGGAATCTTCGAGCGTGTTGCCATCGCCAACTTGATTAGCTTTGCGGATCCGCTCCTGGTTGGCCACAAATTCCTCTTCAAGCAGCAGATGGTCGTGGGTGCGTTGCATGCGTAGTAAACGCAGTTTGCATCGACTCGTGGGATAAACGGCGGGAAGCTTCGCAGCGGCGCTGGTACCGCCGGTCTTTCTCTTCTTGCGACCGACGCGGGTGGTAGGTCTCGGCGGGGGTTCGTACTTGGGCTTTTCCTTCTGGATGATGAATGGCGATTAGTATGCATGCTTTTATTCTAGTTGTTGGTTCTGGTTTAAAAGACAGGAATCGGTTGCATGTTGATGGCGTACCTTCTTATCTTTGCTGCTGTCCCCTCCATCACTACCACCGCCCATACCAGACTGATTCTGGCCCTGTAACAAGAGTTAGAAACAGCTCTGAAAAGCTACAAACATGCCGATTGAGGCACTCGTGGCCGGGCCGGGCCTTGGCCTCAAGTCAACGTCATCGTCATTGGCAGCTTACCATGATTGCTAGCGACCGTCTGGCGGTAGAATAGAAGATGTGAATCTAATTAAAGAGAATTTCGAGGAGGTTGAGAAGAGAAGAAAAAGAGAGCACCACACCAGCTTGACTAAGTGATAGAGAGAGTCTGGTGTTAATTGATTTGTTTGACGGGAAGGTCAAGTTACTTCTGTATTGCCGCTTGCTGGCCGAAAACTGTGGATCGTTGGTTAGCTTTGGCCTTCCTTGCCTTGAGCTGTGCAGGCAGGCTCCAAACCGACGCGACAGCAAGGAACAAGGCTAGCTAGCCTTGGTCCTGGCCTGGTCTCGGCGTGGCGCTCTGTGATGAGCGCCACTTTTCCTTTTTTTTTTTTGCAAGCTTGTGCCACACTTTGGTGGGGCTTAACTTGCTTCTTAGGCCCATGGCCGGGATGGTTGCTATGATGCAATGAGAAATGTACAGCCCGAAAGCATCGTGCCTAACAGCTTGCATTGTGAAGCCTTTCAGTAGAGTCAAATATTTGTTTTTGGTTGATTGCATTTCTAGTCTTCTTTCTTTTCCCGTCTTGCCTGCCGAGATAATCCACCAAACTCGAAATTCCCACTGCTAACACGAACCTCACGACAACCCTACCCCTACCGTATCTGAACCTCCATTCCAAACCCTACACTTGGAAACAAGTATCTACGAGAGCCATGGCAAGCAATCGCGAGCGTCGTGTTGCCAAGGAACTTCGCGATATCGCCGCAGACCGCGACAACTCTGGCGTGTTTGCCGAAGCCATCAGCAATTCCAACTTGATGCACCTTCGCGGCAGCCTGCCAGGCCCTCCCGATACCCCATATGCCGGCGGCACATACTGGGTCGATATTGTAATTCCTGATACCTATCCTTTTAAACCCCCGACAATCAAGTTCACGACCCAGATGTGGCATCCCAATATTAGCAGTGTTACTGTAAGGCCACAAAAATCAATCAAGTCATGGCAGTTCCCCGAACTTTTGCCAATGCCGCGCCCTCTATCCTATGTACTCCTCCACCCACACGATTTCTTTACTGACTATGAAGCACCAACTGGTTCTCTAGGGCGCAATCTGCCTCGATATCCTAAGTACGTCGTGGTCGCCCGTGCAAAACATCAAATCGGCACTCATGTCATTGCGTCTTCTCCTCGAGAACCCAAACCCAAAAGATCCTCAGGATGCCGAGGTTTCCAAGATGATGATCCAAGAGCCAGCCCGTTTCGCCCGCGTGGCTAATGAATGGGCCGTAAAATATGCCGGGGCCCCGCGCCAGGAAATGCTACAAGACTATGCTGCTTCAAAAGAAGTCAAGGTTGATATTGAGTAAGTGAACATTGCTGTTGTATTTTCTCGTCCTACTGCCGACCAGAGCGTAATATTTGCTGACTCGCACCCTTTTTCTTTTCTTGCTGAAACAGCTACGGTGGCTGGCATAAGGATCTGATTGAACGCTTCACGGCCATGGGTTTCGCTGCAGAAGACGTCGTTGGGGCTTTCCGTCTTCTCGGCATTGAGAAACATGGCGGTGCGTTCTACCAACTCGAAGAAGCATATGTTGGTGATATCATTGCCCAACTTCTTGGAGAGGACTAGCCGCAGCACATGCTAAGACCCGGATGAGTTCGGTCGCCGGAGGAAGACCGGCTTGTTTTCTTATGTCTGGTATTTGACTCTTTGCATTTTTATCCCAACCTTCGATACCAGGAAAGTCAAGGAGTTCTTTTTTTTGGGGCCGGTCGTTAACCAGCTAGTGCAATGTTGGTATGGGCCAAGTTGCACTAAACACGGTGGATGTATACCGAGTGTTATACTTTCTGGAATCTTTCTACTACTTGATACGACGGCAATGAATGGTGTTGTTATAAAGCTTCACATGTCACTTGTATTTGATGGCATGTCATTCCTGCCGACAAACGTTGTTTCAATGCGTTGAAATAATGTACATGGCATAACCCTCAGCACAGACGGGGAAGGCAAAGACAGGATCAACAACAGCGAGCTGGAGGCGGGGGGCGTTGATTTTGAAGCTGAAGATACATTCCGGTGTTGAGCAATATAGAGGCAAAGATGGCTGACTCTACTTGACATGATGGAACAAAAGAAGTCATGCGATATTTCAAAGTCGACGGGACGACGAAGAAGAGCAGAAGTAGGAGACGGATAAGTCGACAAGGACAAGTGAGGATGGGAATAGGATCCTGAAGGTGGATGTATCAGGCATGTAAAAGAGGGATGGGGGCAAAATGAAGAGGGCGAGAAAAGGACAGAATTAAATCACGGAGAAATAATTTACAGAAGATCGCGGCGGACAAACTCGTCGTACAGGGCCTTGCCCAGGCTAGCCGGAGAGGGCTCAACAATGACACCAGCAGCCTCCAGAGCGGCAATCTTGGTGTCAGCACCACCCTTACCGCCAGAGACGATGGCACCAGCGTGGCCCATGCGACGGCCGGGGGGAGCAGAGATGCCGGCAATGAAGGAGACGACGGGCTTGCCACCATTGACAGTGTTGTTGGCCTTGAGGAAATCAGCGGCCTCCTCCTCGGCGGAACCACCAATCTCACCAATCATGATGATACCGTCAGTCTCCTTGTCCTCAAGGAAGACCTTGAGGCAGTCGATGAAGTTGGTGCCGGAGAAGGGATCACCGCCAATGCCAACGACAAGGGACTGGCCCAGACCAGCCTGGGTGGTCTGGTTAACAGCCTCGTAGGTCAGGGTACCGGAACGCGAGACAATACCGATGCGACCGCGCTTGTGAATGAAGCCGGGCATGATACCGATCTTGCACTGGCCGGGAGCGATGATACCGGGGCAGTTGGGGCCAACCAGACGGGTCTTGTTCTGGGTCTTGAGCATGTCGGTGATGCGGACCATATCTAAAACAGTCGCGCAAGTTAGTATACTTGCGAGGCAAAAGGAGCCAGGCCATATCGTTGGAGCGATGGCAATCAAGGTAGCAGCAAGAGTAGCAACATACCATGCTGGGGAATACCCTCGGTGATGCAGACAACAAGAGGGATCTCGGCATTCAGGGCCTCCTCAATACCGGCCGCGGCAACGGGAGGGCTAGGCATTGTCAGTCAGTAGACAGAACACAGAAGAAGACAGGGGAGGGGCAAGAAGCGAATGCTCGGGTGCAACCCAGGGATCTGTTCCCTGGCCCTGTTGCGCCGGGAAAACGGATCTCGGCAGGACTTACGGGACGAAGATGGCCGAGGCAGTAGCGCCAGTCTCCTTGACACCCTCAGCAACGGAGGCGAAGACAGGAAGATCCAGGTGAGTAGTGCCAGCCTTCTTGGGGTTGGTACCACCAACAACTTTGGTGCCTGGAGGGATGAGAAAAACAACAGTATCAGCCGATGCGGTTCCTTGTAGGAGTCGACATGTCACAGTGGAAGGCGGAGCGGGAAAACGTGGGAGAATCGATGGTGAATGGTGTGGCATGGCGTAGCTCGGTTGAGGAGGGAATGGGATTGCAATGTCGTACCATACTCGATGGCCTGCTGGGCGTGGAAACTGTAGGCAAAGAAGTGGTGTCAGTAACGAGGGTTGAATGCAGCACTGTAAATGTGGTTGGCGCTGGCCGGCAAAGCAGCGAAAGAAGAGCTTTAAAAACCGAGTGAAGGAGGTATTGGCGGGCAAGACACGGCGTGACATGGCGTGACACGGGAGGCCAGGTCAAAGAAAGAGCAGAGTCCGCGCCGCCATTGGTAGCTTTCTTGTGCCAGTCCGAGTCGCAGGCTTGTTCCAACGGGCAAATCGCCGGACGAGTCGCCGGCCACAATAGAGAAGGTACCAAGATTAAACTCACGTTCCCTGCTTGCCAGTGAAGCCCTGGAACAGAACCTTGGTGTCGGAGTTGATGCGAAGGTTCTTGATTGTCTCGGCGTAGGGGCTGGAAGCCGAGCTGTAGTTGCGGGTGGCCTGGCGCAGGGCCGAGCCGATGGGCCGGAGCTGTCTGATGGAGGACATTTTGGCAGGTGATGGAAAAAAAAGAAAGAAAAGAAAAAAGAAAAAGGTAAAAAAGAAGAGGATCAATTGAGTACAGAGAAACAATTGAGGTCAAGAAGCACTACCAAGATGTTTTTACGTGGAGTTTTTTCTTTTTCTTTTTGGGGTCCAAGACAAACGTTCGGTTCGGAAGTGGAAAAAAAAAAATAGAATAGAGAGAGGGAGAGAGAGGAACAGCCAAGGAAAAGGTAGGAAAGATTAAGGAAGGAATGGGAAGAAGCGGAGAAACGAACTTGGGAAGGAACGGAATGCACAACTGCCAGTATAACTGGATGTTATAGCAGCAGTGCCTCCAGTTGCCTGCAGCGCCAGCAGCGCCAGCAGCACACAGCAGCAGCACACAGCAGTGTGTGTAGTTAGGTACACCTGCACTGGAAGCCCAGCACCCGCCTGCCACAGTGCCTATAGCTTCAACTGCTTCAGTGGGAAGCAGTTGAGGCTCTGGAGGCCAAGCAATCAAATAACACACCAACAACCAAAACAGGCACGCATCGCATCGCATATTAACAAAGTGCTTTATGCTACATGTTTAGTTTGCTGCTATGCCGAATGAAGCTTCACTGTTGTTCTTTTTGTCGCGATAAATCCACAGCGGCTACACTTTCCTGTTCGGACCAACTGACACCAAAGTAAACAGCATCGCCATACTTGGTGACCACGATAAGCCGACAACGGTAACAAGCACACCAAGACCCAGTCAGAGCTGAAATAGCACAGCTCATTTTTCCAGCACTGTCCGGGTCCGCGGATTTTCCCGACCTGACTTACGGCTATTCATTAAGAATCAGCGGCCTGGCCTCACAACCAAGGCCCGAGAGGAGGTGGATTAAAGGATCGGTCGCGCGGGTCCCTGGAAGCAAAATCCAACCTCAATTTCCCTGCACGTGACTAGTCAGTCACCTGACCGGGTATGTGTGTACAATGATGCTCCTATCGATAAGATAAAGATTGACCCGATAAGCCTTTTTATCAAACCCCGCCATAAACTTCAGTACTAGCTACCATCACTCTCATGAACCTTGACGCCTGCAGTGTCACTCATTCAGCCTTTCCAATATACACTTGCAATTTCACTCCTCTCACAATGTCGACCACAACGACGACAACAACAACAACAACAACATCTTCCCGTAAGCAAAAGATTGAGCTTCTGCCGGAAAACGAACGCTTCCTACGCTGCTGTGGTGATATTGCTTCCGCTCTCATTGAAGATCATGAGACAGCGTCCAGGAACCCCAGCGAGCCTAGACGAGATGTGAACCTCAACAGCCTACGCACCAAGCTTGCCAAAAAGCACAAGCTGCACAATATTCCGCCCTTGACCGCCATTATCGCCGCCATCCCTGAGCACTACAAAAAATACATTCTTCCCAAATTGATAGCAAAGCCCATCCGTGAGTCCCTACCCACTATTGTGTCCCACGTCAAGCCCCATAGTAGTCATGGCATGGCATTGACAGCTGATCAACCTCCTTCTCTTGCTTCTCTACAGGTACTTCATCCGGTATCGCTGTCGTTGCCGTCATGTGCAAGCCACATAGATGTCCGCACATCGCTTACACCGGCAACATCTGCGTCTATTGCCCCGGTGGCCCAGACTCCGATTTTGAATACAGCACACAGTCCTACACCGGTTATGAACCAACTTCCATGCGCGCTATCCGTGCACGGTACGATCCGTTTGAGCAGGCTCGCGGTCGTGTAGACCAGCTCAAGTCGCTAGGCCACTCAGTCGACAAAGTCGAATACATCATCATGGGCGGCACATTCATGTCATTGTCGCCTGCATACAGAGAAGATTTCATCGCCCAACTCCACAATGCCCTGAGCGGCTACCAGACCAACAAGGTCGACGAGGCCGTGGAGGCGGGTGAAATGAGCAACATCAAGTGCGTCGGTATCACCATCGAGACCAGACCAGATTACTGCCTCCAACCGCATCTTTCCGACATGCTGCGCTACGGTTGTACGAGATTGGAGATTGGGGTCCAGTCACTGTACGAGGATGTTGCACGCGACACGAATCGAGGACATACGGTGGCCTCGGTAGCCGAAACATTCTGTCTTGCAAAAGATGCCGGCTACAAGGTTGTCAGTCACATGATGCCGGATCTCCCAAACGTTGGCATGGAGCGCGATCTTTACCAGTTCCAAGAATACTTTGAAAACCCGGCCTTCCGCACAGATGGCCTCAAGATCTACCCGACGCTGGTCATTCGCGGTACGGGCTTGTACGAGCTCTGGCGCACAGGGCGCTACCAAAACTACACTCCCAATGGCCTCATCGACTTGGTGGCTCGCATCATGGCACTAGTGCCGCCATGGACGCGCATCTACCGCGTGCAGCGCGACATCCCCATGCCGCTGGTAACGTCGGGCGTGGAGAACGGTAACCTGCGCGAACTGGCACTTGCGCGCATGAAGGACTTTGGCACCACATGCCGCGACGTGCGCACGCGTGAGGTGGGCATCAACGAAGTCAAGCACAAGATCCGACCGAACCAGATCGAGCTAGTGCGCCGCGACTACTTTGCCAACGGCGGCTGGGAGACGTTCCTGGCGTACGAAGACCCGCGCCAGGACATTCTCGTGGCGCTGCTGCGCCTGCGCAAGTGCACGACCAAGTACACCTTCCGGCCCGAGTTAACGGGCCAGCCGACAAGTCTGGTGCGCGAGCTGCACGTGTATGGCACCGCAGTACCTGTGCATGCGCGCGACCCCAAAAAGTTCCAGCACCAGGGCTTTGGCACCTTGCTGATGGAGGAGGCCGAGAGAATTGCGCGCGACGAGCACGGGAGCAAGAAGATTAGTGTGATTTCCGGCGTGGGTGTGCGCAGCTACTATGCCAAGCTGGGGTACTGGCTGGATGGACCGTACATGAGCAAGGAGCTCTTGGACGGGGACGAGACGGACGGCTACGATGAGGATTAGTCGATGGGGTAAAAGTAGAGAGAATCGTACGTCACGAATAGTAAACAAAAAGCAAGGGGTTTGTTTAAACAAAAATCATTAACAGAGTCAATTAACAAGTCCCAGTATCATTGACAGGACGGAAAGTCAAGAAGCAGAAAAGGATAGTCCCTTCTGATAACATTCCTCTCGGATATTCTTAAGCAGCAAAACAAAGAAAAGGCAAAAAAGAAAAAGCAATATTACTCAAAGAAAAAAAGAAGACACAAGAAAGAAAAAAGAAAAAGAGCTACTCCCGGTAAATCTACAAAGATATCACTACTCTCCCCCCCATATATGCGATTATGCCGGGTTGGTTTTACAGCAACACGGCCATGGAGCCCAGGCCGGCAGCGACGGCAATAAAGGCACTGGCGGCCATGTCAGTGGCAGCGCTGGTGGTGGAGTTGCGCGACGAGCCGCTGGAGCTGGAGCTGGAGCTGGAGCCGGAGCTAGACACGCTGGCAGGCGAGGACTTGGCAGCAGCCTCGTTGACGGTCTTGGCAGCATCCAGCTTGGACTTGCAGTCGGAAGAGGTGGAGGAAGGCTTCTTGACCTCAGCCTGGCCATCAAAGTCGCAGGCGTCGGAGGCCTGGTTCTGGGCACCGTAGTAGGCGTCAAGAACAAAGGACAGCTTCTGCTTAGCAGAGCACATGGAGTAGGCGCCGTAGATGCCGGTGGTGGCGTTGGCGTTGATGCCGATGCAGGATTCGGGAGACTCGCTGCAGATGAAGCTGAAGATATCGCCGTAGGACTCCTCGTCGAGCGAGTCAGCAGGGCCGCAGGAAATGCTGGCCTCCATGCAGTCGCAGGTGGCGTTGTCGGGCTTGGGAGGCAGCTGCTCGGCGACGCGCCAGTGGCTGGACAGGCCGGGGCACTGCTGGGGCTCGTTGGAGGGGTTGTAGGAATCCATGTCGACGCCAGTGGGCTCGGCGGCGTTGACGGCTTCGCCCAGCTTGTCAAAGTTCTCCATGACGGTGATCTCGTCGCCGTCAAGCTCAACGAGACCGTAGTCGTTGGCTTCCTGGAAGTACATGTAGACGATACCGCCGGAGAAGACATCGGTCATCTCCTTCTCGTACAGGGCAGTGGTCTCCTCCCAGATACGGCCGTCGGCACCACCGACCTCGTTGCAGCCGTACTCGGCGAAGAAGATGGGCACGGAGTAGTTCTGGAAGAACTCAATCTGCTTGTCGTAGCCAGACTCCTCGAGCGAGGACTTGCCGCACCACGAGTAGATGTTGTAGCCCCAGAAGTCGATGGCGTCCTCGACATCGCCGCAGTTGAAGTAGTGGGCAATGTCGATACGAACCTTGGGGTCATCGTTGGCGGCGTAGCCAACGTACAGGTTCTCGTAGCCCTTCTCCTTGATGTGGGCCTTGGTGTCACGGACAGCAGCCTTGACGAAGGCCGAGGCAGGAGTGTTGGTCTCATCGTTGGTGACCTCGTTACCGGCGAAGAAGCCAATGACGTTGTCGTACTTGGCAAGCTCGTCGATGACGTTGTAGTAGCGGGTAGCCAGGGCGGTGTCCCAGAGAGGCTCTTCACGGTTGATGGACAGCTTGGGCTCTGACAGATCGGAGATGACGTAGATGCCGGCGTCGCTCAGCAGCTTCATGCAGGCATCGTGGTTGGCAGTGGGATCAATAGCGTAGGTACGGATGGAGTTGGTGCCGGCCTTGGCCATCAGGGGCACATCACGCTTGCAGGCCTCCTCGTTGGCAAGAGGGTCGATGTAGCTGGTGGAGTTGGAGCTGGCGCCAGCGGCACCAACCTCTTGCTGGTAGGCAATACCCTTCATGAAGAACTGGGTGCCGTTCTGGTAGAAGAACTTGCTTCCCTGTACACACGATGGTGGTTAGCAGGTGGTTACGGGTGCCATGGGCTCGTTCAAGCGGAGTAAAGACGTACCTTGACGGTGATACGATCGAGGGCAGCGGCCTGGCCGGCCAGCATCAGGCCAGCGGCCAGGGTAGACTTGAGTGTCATTTGCATTTTGAGAGATGTCGGCTTTGGTCTTGTGTGTGTGTGTTGATGTGGGTTGAGTTCTAGCAGACGATTTCTGATGGAATAGCCAGAGGGTATCCTTTTGTATGGACAACGGGAAAGGACGGCAGGTAGAAGACGGAGTGAAATGCGTAGATCAAACGAGAGGCGATATGGAAGACGCAGGTGATTGAAACAAGTTGGATGCGCAAGAAAAGAAGATGTAAAAATAAAGACAAATAAAAGCAAGATAAAGAGTGTCGAGAAGTAGAAAAAGGGGGAAGATGCGGAAAACAAGACAAGCAGCGGTGGATGAGGAGGTACGAGGACAAGAGGGAAAGAAGAAGAAGAGAAAAGGAAACTGCAATCGTCGGGATGGGCAGAGGTGATACAACAAATATATTGGAAAACAGAAGGAAGGCACGCGAAACGGCTGGCTGGTGAAATGGAGCAGGGCAAATTACAGGCAGAGGTACAGGCACAAGTACACAAGTACACATGTACAGGCACAGACAGGTACAGGTACTCTCAATAATACTACAAACACCTGGAAGGAAGGAGCAATGCACGGTGACGGATCAGGGGTGAGTAGCAGGGGGGTGTGGGCGTGGGTGGATGAAGATGAATGGACGGTGAAAGCTGGTGGGCGGAAGGTGCGATGTTGAGTTTGGAAAGAAGACAGCCAGTCTCGAGCCAAGAAAATACCAAGAACCCACGAGGAACTTGAGCCTGGCCAGCGGCTGGTCAGTGGCTGGCTGGCGGGGAGGAGGAGGAGGGTGAGGGAGGAAGGTACGTTTACCGTTTGCTGACCTGCGAAAGATACGAGCAACTACCTCAAGCAGACGGGTCTGTCTGTCTGTCCGTTTGTCTGTCTAGCTACACTCACGGGGAGGGTGGGCCTGTCCGCAACTGCACCTTCCTGGCCTCTGCCTGTCCTCGGGCTCTTTCCCTTTTGATTTACCCCATCATAGCTTCCTTCCCCCAAGCTCTAAATGCGCCGCGACAGTGTTGTCTATTCTTTTTTTTTCTTTTTTCTTTCCTTTTTTTCCCTTTTTTTTCTTCTTCTTATCCTCACGCTTCCTCCTCTTCATGGCCTGTTTGGCCCTCCGCTATTTTCATCAACTTCCGACGCATTCCTCCTGATTATCATTTCTGATGCTCAGTCTGAGTCTCTATTTCAGGCATGTTCCCGCCCCTTTCCCCCACCCCCCCTTCTTGGATGCACTTTGTTTCGTTGCAGACTGCAAATAGTATCTGTGGCCAAGGGAAATTATGCCGAGCCAGGCGCAGCTTTTCTGGCAGCAGCCATTTGATGGGCACCGAGTGATGTAGGGGAGAGGAGAGGGGGGAAAGGGTCCCTTTGGTTTTGTTTTGTTTGGTCGTTCGTCTTTCTGGGCCTTGTGAATTGTGAATCTTCCTCTCCTCCCTCTCTCTCTCTCCCCCGCCAAGAGAAATAAATAAAGGCTTGGCAGGAGAAGCGACAGCGCCAGGCAGCTCCCCAGTATCAAAGCAAAAGCGCCTTGGATTGCTATCCCTGCCCTGCCTTGCTCTGCCCTGCCCCCCATAGGTTTATTGTCCTTCCTTTTCCCTGGCTTGTGCATTTTGGGAGGGGAGGCACCACTTGTTCCTTTCCCCTTCGTTGTCTCACCGAAGAATCTTGGCTGGATCTCGCTCGTGATTGCTGATGCTGACCATTGGGGGGCCGTGTTATGTTGTGTTGTGTTCACCTCATCACTCATCACTCGTCACTCGTCACTCATCACCGACTCTCCATCTTCGCTCATACACCCAGGCTTGGTCGCGTCAGTGGGCTTCTTGGCAAGAGACAGCCAAGACTATCCAAGCTGCTGAGGCGAGAATGAGAATGTCGGTTACATCTTGTGCAATTTTTCGCCTGTGAGACCGCTACCAGAAAGCCTTAGGGTTGGCATGCCGGTGCGAGTAACCCAATGTCCAAGATCTGCCCGGCGTCTGCCACATTGAGGGTTTCCCCTTTCCGCTCCTCTTCTAACCACGGGGCTTTAGGGCCAATCTCGCTGTTTGTTCCTTTGAGTTTTTTTTGGGGGGTGGGGAGGAGAGGCAGTTTCGAATTCATGGTGCCAAAAGAAAAAAAACCCACTGCTTGAACTTGGCCCTTTTTGTGTGCCAAAGACGAAACGAGACACACACGCACTGGAGAACGGTGCCCACCCTAGCCCTAAGCCAATCCCATGCGCTCACCTCACCACTAAAGGCACTCAAAGACAAGACGAAAAGAAAAGAAAAAAGAAATTCTGTCACGTTTCTAGTAAATTGACCCAAATCTCTCGTCTCGTCTTTTCCTGCCCTCGATAGCTCACCCACTAACTCACCACCCAATGTTTAGCATTTCCCCTTGCCCCCCCCCCCTCATGCCAATAATTGGCTCTATCATTTCATTTCTTCTTGTCCTCCATCCCAGAGTTCTAGTCCAGTCCAAGCCTAGTCCATTTTAGTGCCATTTTATGTGTATTTATACTTTTATGCTCTTTTATTCATGGCTGCTTTTGAAACTAGTGCCGTCTCACAGCCCTGTTTAGCCTCCTCTGACCACCCACACAACGCCAAGCCCTAAAGGAGAGAGAGAGAGACTAAACGGACTGTATAAGAAAGGTACGAGCAGGAAGGCCAACACAAAGATCAGCCCTCTACCCACTCACTGGCCAGACGAGGCATCAAGCCGCGTGGCTGAACCAACAGCGCAGAACAACAGAACATCAAGAGCCAAAGAAACAAAGCAGACGAACAGCAGCAACAGGGCAAGACACCACCAACATGGGGCCAGCAGGGAGCTGCCCCCGACGGCAACATGTCCAACTCGAAGAGCCAAGCTGAGGCTGAGCATATTTTCTTTGTTTAGGCCTGTCCTTTTACCGCTACTTTCGTGCCTTTTACTCGGCGGCGGCCAACAGTCTTGATGCCTCCCTCCCTCCCTTGGCCCTTGGAGAGAGAGGGGGGCTTCTTCTTGCCCAAAAATACCGGCTTATTGCCTGGTCTATCTATGTATGTCAGTTAATGTCGATCACAAGATCAACCACCAGCAATAATGCAATGCTAGGAACGGCGGCGGCGGTGGCACAACCACTAGCAAGCGGCGTGTATTTCATGTGTAGGCCCTTTTATGGCCCCCCCCCCCACCTCCTGCTCCCCCTTCTCCTTCTTCCTCTCAGTTGGTCATAATGTAAACAGAAACTTGGCATGCAACCTCAGCCACCGTACCGTGTGTCGTGTATTGCGCAGGTTAGATATGTTTTGTCTCCCCTGAGCACAAGGGTTACGCGTGTAAGGGTTACAGTGACAAAGGCAAGAACCAAAGACAGCTGATTTGTGTCTCCTTCCTATTTGTAAAGAACGAGTGCACTGGCCAGCGTTTGGTTGTGGCAACTGCCTCTCTTGAATGATTTGCAATTTCCTTTGTGATGCGTTTGAAGTTATGGGCTCCTTCCTGTTGCACTGCAGGTATGCATAGAAGAATAACCCCGATAGAAGCAAGTCGGTCTGAAGTCAGGCGATCTAGTATTTCTTTTCTATTTTTGTTTCTTTTTCAATCTTTCTTTTCGTTTTTTCTATTAGTTGCTGATTCCCCCCCCTCTTGCTAAGTTCTCTGCAAAGTAGGACATTCCTGATATCTTCAAACACCATCCACTTGAAAGATCAGGCACTTGACGTTTCACAAGATTGGGCCATGCCGGCCTAGCGATATGCTTAAATGCAGTGCATGCTTTATGTCAAAGTCGCATGATTATTGTGGTCTTGATAAGATTCTGCTACTATGTGCACACATGACTGTATATGCTGCTCTAACCGGTGCAGCTGTTGCTGTCGTCAATCGACTGGAAAGCCCTCGTGTAACCAGTCTTGGCTACATGTAACATCCGCTTTCCTCGTCACCATCACCATGCTGTCGAGCACTCTCAACTATGTAAGGGCTGTTTGCGCTCGGATCAATCATCAAGTACAGGCAAGATGGCCGAGTTGGTTATGGCGTCAGGTTAAGGTCGTTCCTTGACGCAAGTTTCCTGATGGAGAAATCCGCCTGGGTTCAAGTCCCAGTCTTGTCAAGATATTTCTTTTTGTCTTTTTTGGTCAGTTATGAACGCGTATATGGAACTGGTACATGCTTTGTCAAAGATCATGTATAGTGTATAAGATTAAAGCTCTACAATAGCGGCCTCACCGATAGCAGTTGTAGTCCTGCAGCATGACATGTTTTTGCTACCTCGTAGGCCGTTAAACGCGTGGTATAGACATACGAGTATACAGACTCAAGGCCCAGCCCAATGGTCCTTCTCTTCTTGGTAGTCAACGCTTGATAGTGCCAAGGGACACTTCCAGAGTTCTCTAATTAAATATACAACTTCTCTGTTGTACTAAAGGATGACGACGGCCTCTTCTAGACCCTCTATTACTACATTGCACCATAGAGATGATGGCAATTATATGAAACATGCCTCTCTCCTCCCAACCTCCCAAACTATTACAAAGGCCATGACGGCCTGTCACCGCTGCCGAAATCCAGGCCCAGCCCTTTCTCCGGATCGGCTCTCGGCCCACTAATGGAGTTTTGCTGAACATGCATGGCCCGCTGCAGCGTCGGCGACTTCTCCCCGTTAGCCGGCGGCCGCACCATGTGAGACCGCAGCGGCAGTTGCGCAGGCCCCGCCCCATCCGAGAGGCCGCCCACGAAGTTGGAGCGGCCCGAGAAGCGCGACTTGAACGGCGCGTGGAACGCAGCGGCCGCCACCGGAGGCGGAGACGGCATGGGCGGCACGCCTGGTGCGCCTGCTTCGCCCACGCCCGAGCAGCTGTTGGGTGGCCGCACGCTGACCGAGTCGGACGAAGCGGCGGTGCCCGCCGAATAGCGCGAGTGCCCGGCGTCCGAGGCCACCATGGCCGCCGCAGCCGCTGGCTCTTTCTCGATCGACATGGGACTCACGGGCATGGGCGGCGGGGGGGTCCGGAGCCGCCGGAGACTGCCCGACGCCGAGCCCAGCCCGGCACTGCCGGCGTCACTGACTAGGCTGCGCACTGATATAGCCGAGCGCCGCCAGCCAAGGGACGCAGCGATGGAGCGGCGTTGCGAGCGCGGCGCGGACCCGGGCATGGGGTCGTTCAAGGGCACAGGCGCAGCCGCAGGCGACGAGGCGAACATGCGGCTGATGGACTGGCGGAAGCGCTTGACGGAGCTGGTGGGCGCAAAGGTGGTGGTGTAGTCCCAGGGCTGGTCGTTGGCGCCAGCGGCAGGGTCCGGGTTCTTCTCGATGTCGGCGCCGAGAGAGCGCGCGGCTGGACTGGCGTGGGTTGTTGGGGTGGCGGCAAGGCGGCTTCCGGAAGCATGGTTTCGTCGGCGGCGCCAGAGGAGAAAGATGAGTCCGGCCAGGAGGGCGAAGCCAGCTACAAGAATGTTAGTATGGGAGTGCATGAGCGCGGATGAACTGGGAAAGACTCACCTATGGCACCAATGGATATGCCGACCTTGGCCCCGGTGCTCAGCCCAGAGCTGGGGCCTCCGTCTGTCTGGGTCTCGGAGGCTGGGCCTGAAGACTCGATCACAGATCCGGCACCGGCGCCGGTCTCGGTTCCAGTCGTGATAGATGCAGAGTCAAAAGGCCATGAAGGTGTGGAATCCGCGGAGGAAGTCGAGTCTCCAGAGACAGCGCCATCCGTGGCCGTGGCCGTGGCTGTGGCCGTGTCAGAGTCAGATCTAGTATCGGGGTCAGATGTCCTTGTAGGAGAGAAGAAGGACTCGGTCTCGCTGGAGGTGGCGGTGGCTGTGGAGTCTGGGTCCAACTCGGTAGGCGAGGCAAAGTCGAAGTCGAAGTCTTCCGGGTCGGTGGGTTTTGCGTAGGGGTCGTAGTTGGGGTCTTCGTCGTAGTTGGGGTCTTGATCGGCCACCTCTGGTTGAGGAGATGCGCGGTTGTCAGAGGGAGAGGGAGAGGCAGAGCTAGTTGAGTCGCTACTGCTGCTACTGCTGCTACTGCTGCCCTCCGCTGCCCCGAGCCGATCACTACTTCCAGTTCCGCCAGTGTTTGCATCTTCTGGTAGCGGCGAGGCCTTCAGAACTGGCACAGCCGCCGCAGTATCATCGTTGGCGTCACCAGAGTCTGTTTTCTTGGGGCTCTGCGAATCATAGAACGTGCGAGTGGCGCCCTGGCGGGTGGAGGTGTCCTTGACGGAAGCCATGGTGGTTGTGGCTGACTTTTCGGAGCCCTGCACCGGAGCCGTCTTGAAGTTTGCGGGTAGGGGCGATAAGTAGGCTGGTTCGGCAGCGACGGGAGGTGTTGTTTCGGCGACTGAGGCGGGCAATCTAGAGGTGGAAGATGCGGCGGAGGAGGCGCCGGCAGATAAAGAAGCCGGCAAAGGCGAGGGGGAGGACGACGAGGAGGCCGAAGGTAAAGGGCTTGCAGTCGTCGTCCGTGGAAGCGTCGAGTTTTTGGTCTGGTTGTTTCTAACGTCAAGCTTCAGATGTGTTTGGGCTGAGGCCGAAGACGAGTCGCCTGTATCTCTGCGGTATGGACTGCTCGGGTGCAGAGGCAACATTATGTGGCGTTGAGAGCCAAGAAGGGGGGGACAAGAAGGAAATCAGAGCATTCGAAAGATGTTTAATGGGCCGGCCAGTAAGCGAAGGGGAGCGATTGTGTATATATGGGTGTGAGTGGTGTAAGTAGTGTAAGTAGTGTAAGTGGTGTAAGTGGTGTAAGTGAGTGTCTGGATTAGGACATAGAACAATATTAGAAAACAAAGAAAAGAAAGAGACACAGAAGACGGCGTGGTTGTCGGTGCATGAGAGATCGCCCGCGAATCAACTTGTTGAAGCCCAAGCACACAAAGACGAAAAGAAGAAGAAGAAGAAGACAAGCAAGGAAAAGAAAAGAAAAGAAAAGAAAAGAAAAGAAAAGAAAAGAAAAGAAAAGAAAAGAAAAGAAAAGAAAAGAAAAGA